>JAOVVB010001619.1:0-17358 GCA_028570985.1 Heterobranchus longifilis | reverse complement strand
GAAAGCATTTTCTCCATAGGCCACCATTGTAAAAGAGACATCTGTAAAACTGTTCACATGACAACTCCAACTGCAAACATTTTTAATCCACGGACTTTTAATATTTGTAAAACCTTCCTTGAGCCGAGAAAAACCGATTTTTAAAAATCTGTGACGTCAGCACAAAGTAAAACCAGAAGCCTGGAAACTTTTTTTGGCGTATACGCCAGGCGAGCAGTTCTCATTTAACTGAATAGGCGCCACTTTGGGATCCGTTATCCAGATCTTATAATACATCCATGCAGTACACACTGTATCTATGGAGTTTGTGCGTACATACTGTACCTCTCCACAATCCGCTCCAGTGTGAGGTTACGGAGGCAGTCTGTCAGGCCTTTCTCTCCGAGCTCCACGTCCTGCTGACAGGAAGGACACGGGAACAACATGGGGGGAGGGGCGGCGTCCTTCCGCCTCCGCCCCGGGTATGTCCCGCACACTGGGGGAAGGACGCAGGTGTAGAGGAGGGGAGATGAAGGAGAAAGACGCATGGATAGAGATAAGGAGGAAAAAGAGCAGAACTCTTAGTTGTCCCTCAAAAAAATAGAACACAGAGATAAATAAAGGTTAGCTCACTGTGGAGGAAACACATTTGCTTACAAGCGTGCACCTGCTCGACAGATGCTTACTGCCTTTCCTGCCTCCTTGACTCTCTCTGTCTCTGTGGCCTTTGCTCTACATGCACTTAAATAAGTCATGAGATGAATGCATGAAGCCCCGGATGCACAGCAGGATACTGATGTGTCAGCAGCATCACCTATGAAACCCGGATGATCATCTTTGCATTTTTAAACCATGATGTCACTCCAAGTTGACTTAATGCTGAGATCATTCTGTTCCTTTTTCAAAGCTTAATGCTAGGCCACTTACAATTCCCATCAGCTGTACCAAACACACACACACATACCTGTTCTGAGGACCCGTTCTAGGCGGTCAGGGGTCCTGGGCGCGGGTTTTCGCGCCTGTCGCGGGGAGCGAGTGTTGGGTGTGGAGGCCGGTGAGTTGGGCTCTGGAGGGAGGTCCGGAGGAGGATAACCTCTTTGTACCAACACCTCCGCCGCACACAGCAGACACACACTGTGCTGGCATGGCAGAAGGATGGGCTGCTTCACCATCTCGTCACACACCGGGCAATGCAGCTCCTGTTCCATACTCTTCATGTTGGACTGGAGAAGGACAGAGGTTCAAGAAGAGAACTGGGTGAGGAGTCTGATTCGATAAAGGCTGAGTCACTAGAGTAAAATAAAGAAATCCACTGCTCTTTACGTCCCGCGCCTCCTGTGAACTGAAAATGTATATATGAGATGTGTAGGAGTCGAGAGCGGAGCAGCAGACGCTGGTGATGGATGTGCAGAGCACAGGGATTGTAAATGTGGAGGAGACGATAGCTTTCAGGTGTTAGTCTGTCCCCTTTAATATGAATGGAGTCACCTTCCCATGTAGAATTAGCGAGATCTGACATAGGATGCCATGGTTTTGTAACAGAGTATGACACATATCCATGGGAACACTTCACTTCAATAAAATAAATATAGCTCTGCTCAGCCCTGCTGCTCAGGCCTCGGTTATAAAGTGGTACTACTGATGGAGGCCCTATCCCGGTGTTGCAGCTACTAAACACAGCATCCCGTTTCTATGACAACGCGCATCATCTCTGCCTTCTCGTCGTATGCGGGCCGGCCCGTAGCCTAAGCATCAAGCTACTGTTAGCCAACATATTTTTTTTCTGATTATAATCACCAAACATCCACCGCTTTATCTGCTACAACGTTCGGATTTTGTGGATCTGTTATTTGTGGCCTCGCTTTGATGTTTCCACCCACAGCCAAAAAACAAAAAAAAAGCAAACCACCTCTGATTGAATTGATGCCAAAAAATGCTCTCTAATGGAAGAAATACCTCACATTCCGTCATCACAGACGCAACCTGTGCATCCAGATGGGTCGAGAGGAAACACGACAGAATTATGTGATTAAATATTAAGGTGGAGGACAAAAGATAGCCTGACATCTCGTTTAAAATAAGCACACGTGGTTGAATTAAACAGCGAGGGGGGAGAAAAAAAAGAGCATCATACTTACACTAATGCGAACCAAGGCGTCCATGATAGAGGTAAAGGTTTGTAACTCCGCTTCTGCCATGCCTCCCTGCGATACAACAGATAAACAGGTTGTGTCTGTCCCACCGAGGGGAGAGCGACCCTGGGCCTTGGCTGGTGAACCACCACAACAGATTTGCTGTAGGTGGTTTTCTGTGCCGTTGATGCGCACACGCTGATTCCGTACTGTCTGTCTCAAAGCAGCGAGTCGACTAGAAATAGGATGGGAGGGGGGGTTTGGAAATGTCTGGTTTGAAGAGCCGCATTGCCCCTACATTGTTAAAACGGGTCTTGGTAGTATTATTACAGCAATAGCCTATTGCTATTTTTAACACATGCATATTTCACCATAATATTCCTACAACAACGGTATTTGTATAAGAATACAATATTGTTTTAAACCTATCGCTTCCTTCTTGTTTCCTCCCGACAGTCGAGATAATCCGCAGCTCGGTTTGTCAAAAATAAACCTCCTCCTGGTTGTTGTTTTCGAGGGTTCGTGTCTCCTAATAAAATGTCCATAATGCCAAATTATTTGTGGCCCAGTTTTCGTAGTACCGTTAGATGGCAGTGTTGTGTAAGAAAAACACGAGCAGTCCTCCCTCAATTGTTGTCCGTGTCAGACACCGGAACCTTTGGATTGTTAGTCGTTGGTGAAACCGGACTGTAATTAAGAATGGACCCTTTTCGTGGTAGTTGTTGTAGCAACCGTGGCTCAGCAGCGTGGATGTTGTATTAGTAGTTTGTTGTGTTGGTAGTATTAGTAGCTAAATATTAGTTGAAGTAACACTTAGTGTTGTTCGCAAAACTCCATTTGTCTACGTTTAACGTGCAACGTCGATGTTTATGTTCGTCTTGGATAAGTTAGCTTAGTCGTCGGACTGTAGCTAAGTGCTAAGTTAGCAAAATATGCTAACCTAACACTGGTTAATCTGCCAGGCGCATTTACATTGCAGTGAATAACGTTGCATTTGTTTGCGCATTGTATTTTAGTATACTCGTTGTCTGATTAATAGTTGCTCAGCATGTCGGCTGCCAGCAGCCTCGTCCCTGCACGGTTCCTGACTATGACAGCTCACCTTGTCATCGTTATTACAATATTTTGGTCGAGGGTAAGAAAGACTGATTTTTCTCTCTCTCTCTCTCTCTCTCTAACCCATCATGATGAATTATGTGTTAAGTGCGTTTTAAGATGTTCTTTTGTAAACATAAGGTGCACTCATTTTTGAATGGCGTTGTTTACCAGGGAACAAATGAGGAATTAACTGCTAGTAAACCATTAGTTAATGAGAAACTCCTAATCAAATTTTATAGAAACTAATGATTAGCATGATTCGTTAATCTCGTGGACTCATGAAGAAAGGGATCAGTATGATTGATTCACTATTATAGGATCTCCCAGTCTGTTCTCTAGTAACTCATCATTATCTACTATATAGTTCTCCATTAGGAATGATTAGGAAAGTACTACTCAAAATGATCTGCACCTTATTGTAAAGTGTTACCCTTTCTTTCATAACCAATAATGTAGAGTTTTTCATGCTAACCTGTTTGAAATGTTTGTTTCGCAGGAAAACAACGTGAAAGCTTGCTTGCCTTTGGATTTCACGCAAGAGCAGTATGACGATGAAGACAGGAAGTGAGGAAACATCTGACCAACACATGCACACAAAGTAAGAAATAATTTGACACACGCATGCACACACTCCCTCTAATACGTCTCTCTTTGTCTCAGGCTGCTGGTGGCATTGGCAGTCACCCTCGGTCTGTTTGCTATAGAGTTGGCTGGGTTCTTCTCAGGAGTGTCCATGTTCAACTGCAGCCAAGGTCTCCTGTGTATCCTTTACACTGAAACAGTGGGGTTGATGATGATTGATATATTATGACAATATTATATATATATGTTTAATTCCAGCTGGAGACCGTTGTTGCTTTTTATACCCCTCTCTCCCTCGCTGTTTCCTGTCTGACTTCACTACCAAGTGTCTAATAAAGGCAACTGGGCACAAAAAAGATACAGCATGAGATAAGAGCAGCAAGTGCAATGACATCTGCCTGGGAATTAATTTTGGCTTAGAATATATGACAGCCTCAACACAAGCCAGGGAATTGGTGTCAAATAAAATATCCCTATGAATATAAAGTATAAAAAGAGATCTGTGATATTAAAAAAGTCGTTCTAGTCGTCAGTTACAATTCCATGACTCCAAACTCCTGTATATTTGCCTCTTCACCTACTATAGCAACAGGAGTCCATGCCAGTGCCTCAGTGGCTCTACTTTTCTTTCTATTTGAGCAGTGGGAGTGTGACATCTACTGGTGGATCCTTGCCATTTGCAGGTTAGTGTACTTAATATTGTGTGTTTGTTTTTCCAAAAGCTTTTTTTTTTTCCCTGACATATTACACCCAGCACTGGCTGTCCACTGCAGCGCGTCCGTATCCTTGTCTTTCTTTGTGTTTGAGAAGTGGGAATGCTGGACATATTGGGTTATTTTTGCCATCTGCAGGTTGGTGTGTGTGTGTTGATGTGCATGCATGTATCAGCTTTCAGAGAGCAAAGTGATAGAGCCTCTGTGAACAATGAAGTATTAGTTTGAATGCATTTAAACGCTGTGCTCACTGCTCTCCCTACATTTCTGTCTGTGTCTCTCCCTCCAGTGTGCTACCAGCTTTTGTGGAGATTCTTCTGTTTATAGCTGTGTTTGGACTGAAGAAGAAGCCATTGTGAAAGACAGTCCTGATGTGAAATGCTACAAGTTAGTGTGGATGTGAACATCTGTCTCAATCAACAGATCAGTCAGTATCAACAGATACTGTAGCTGCAGAAGGTCTGTGATTCATTAATGAGGTACAGAGGAATGAACTGAAAAAAACTTTTAACTGGCTCATGTGCATACGCTGCACCAACAAACATCAAAGGGATATACAAGCCTCTCTCTGTCTCTCTCTCTCTATATATATACACACATATATATATATATATATATATATATATATATATATAAACTTTTTAAAGAACTTTTTTTAGAAGTGCTGATTTGTCAGTAAACATTGATGTGATTTTCTGTTATTCTCAGCCTGTCCATGGCAATGCTTTTGTAATCCCAAATACATTTTGTACAAATTATTTCTTAAACTGTCAATGGTTGTCTATTATTTTTGCTCTGAACCCATTTGACACATCTGCTTCTTAGTGTTTCCCGTGTTCAAAATACTGCCTCCGTCACCCAGATTAGCACAACCATACCACAAAAAAACAGGGTCTTAATCCATTGTCCATTTAAGCATTTGAATTGACATTTTTAAAAAAGATTACAAAGTTGTGCAGAGTGCAAGGGGTAAATAAAGTAGGCAAAAACAGTATGTATGTTATATTAGAATGAAGAATTATTGAAATATTATTAACAAAAACATCAGAATAAAAAATTGAATGCAGATGGTAATGGTAATACACTCATTTACAGTACATGCTTTCTTATTACTGCAGGATTTAATGGTTTAATATACAGTTCAGATTTGTCATGAAACAAAACAAAAGGTTTTCAATGATGAATTTTAATTTATATAAATTAAAAAGAAATGAAGGTATGTAAAACTGAAATAAAAGACAAACACTGCAGTTTGTTCAGCAGACAATAATATATGACAAAAACATTTTTTGTACAAAACATTTCGTACTCATGTTCTCATGAAGCGCAGTATAATGTAGATAAAGAGTTATGGTCATGACAGAAATATGCATAATATAATACGTAATAAAAAATAACACAAGAGAAGAGTTTGCATAAAGTAATAGTTTTGTTTAATTTGTTGTTACAGGTTTTTAAATGTGATTTTTAAAAGTATGCTTAGATCTGTTTGTTTGAATGTAGTATAAGATGGTTATTTCTTCAAGAATGTCATGTTATGAATGTAGAATCTTGACCCCGCCCACTGGTCCCACCTGTCATTTCGTCCGGGTGGTGAAGTTTTTAGTTCCTAGAGCCGGGACAACTAGGTGGCTCAACTAAGTTAAACCTAATTAACCTCTGTTTCATTACAAGGAGTCCAATTTAACATTAAATCATGGGTATGTATTGTACGATTAATTTATCATTCAAGTAAACTCACCATGCGCGTTTGTATTCGCATAGACATTGTAAGATATTAGCACCTAGCATAGTTCTATGGTCGAGCTAGCTAGCTAACGCTAACGTTTAGAAATACGTGAGTGATGACAGTCCAGCAGACAATTGTTTACTGTATGCACTACTCTAAAACGGCAAGGGCATACATTATTTATCACACTGTATACAGAGAGTTGCATTAACCGGATAATTTTGCTGCTAACGTCGCTTGTTTAGCTTAAAGCTAACAGCAATTGCACGGAAACGTTTATGAACGAACACTGACGTGGCGTTACGTTATAAAGAGTTAGGTGGCCATTCTCAAGTGAGAGTTTATCGTTATATTTCAACTGTTGTTTTGAAGTTGATATAAACCTAAATCAACGATATCGCAACTTCAATTATGATGTTATGCAGCAAAGAGTCTTTCCAGCACCTGCTCTCTTTAAACATCGTATTAGCTGAAACGAACTAAGTTAGGTAACTAGGAGTCTACATCCCGTTTGTCACCTATACGTCTGTTGATTATATTAAATGTATTTTATTTCTAATTACGTCAAGCTGGGGGAAACTCATATCTAGATGGTGCAGTGCCAGTGAAATGTTTGTTACTGCAAGAGTCAATACTCTTCACGCTGTATTAAGAAACCTTGTGTCTTATTTATTGTACACAAAATTTGTACTTTTACAGTGCCTTTGCATCTCCTTTTTATGTGTGTGCTGTCTTTTTATGTGTTGTATGTTATTTTATACGATCCCTGAGTCTGCAATAAAGTTTTGAATTTAACTGAATATCCATGTGACGGCAATGCACAATGTACAGGGTTTCTACACATTTTCCATTTCAAAATTCTAGACTTTTCCCAGACTCAAATTTCCAGACTTTCGAAGGATTTTACACAAAGTTTGACTTTCTTCTCCCATTTGGAATCCTTTGCCAACCAGGTTTGGGATTATCAAACCAGCCCTCTGAAAACATTTACCCTCCGTGTCCGTTCAGTCCACACTCCACATCTCTGCTCAGAGAGGAAGTCAACTAACCGGTGCTACCTATACTCTATGTATTATTTCCCACATAACATACATAAATATTATATTCTTGGTCCCCACGTGTTTTTTTTTCTATTTTATAAATGAGAACCGAAAATTAGTTGGAAAAAAAGTTAAATAATTAAATTTTCACGGCATCCGTTGCTCGGTGCAGTGCCGTCACAGTAACCGCCACAACAGCTATATTCACGTTTTCTCTTTTTTTTCATGGGGCTCGGCCCTTCTTGTTTTACACTTCACTGTGTGTGTATTGAATGTTAAATAAATTCATGATGAAAACAAGAGTTAAGAGTGTAATTTTCGTGGAATTCTGAATTTTATATTTTAGAAAACAGAATAAGAGCAATAGTCTGGAAACACAAATACATAAATATATTTCTGCATGGATATAACGTTATTCCTGCGCAATAGGTGCATCCGTAATGACACTTGGCGTCTTCTTCTTTTCTTTATATTTAATTTATTTTAAATAAAATAAAGTTTTGAGGAGAGAGCAGCGGAGACAGCGGGTCTCAGCTGTGCTCCGGCCCCTTGTTTTTATTGAAGAATAGCCGCTAATAAAACTCAGTGATAACATTTTATTTCCTATAAGTTCTTCATAATAAAACCTGCTATTTTTGTTATTTGAAAGTATTTATTATGAAGCAGCAAAATCAGGAAATGCTGGGTTTTCATCAGCAGTAACTTAACAAGACTGCTATACAGCTGAAACTTGAAACGGTAAAATAAAGCAGATATCTGATCTAACAGGGACGCAGGAGAGATACTAATTATGCAGAATGGCTCATTTCAGAAACCAGCCCCGGTTCTCCGCCACACGACCGATGACGGGAGACATATGTTTGATGAAATTGTCCAGATTGTGCCTACATGCTGTCCGCACCTCACTGAGATCAGAACTCAACGCGAGTTTTGGCATGATCGGATGACAAAAGTCGCATCGCAAAGACAAGTGTAACCACGGCCTTGTACCTTTCCACAGCTTCTGCAGTGATGCTTCCTGCGGATGACGGTGAAGGGAGCCTTGCAGGTGATGCAGGAGCTGCAGGCTTCATCGGGGACCCAGTCTGGAGGGTCTACAATGAGAGAAAACAGTCAACGCCTGAGAAAAGGAGAAAAGGAACATTACAACTCAACTCTGAGTGGGTCTGTTTGTGGGTTTTCTGACCTTCGAACTGGCCGTCCCGAGCCTTGGCTGCCAATTCCGATGAGGAAATGGTCTCCTGACAGAGAGCACAGTCTTCCAGCACGGCACTACGCAGAACAGGGCCTGCTACACACCACAGAAGAAGAAACTAAAACTAGTGTAGTGTGTGATTGATTGTTGTTTGCGTTAAAAGCCCTGCTGCAGAGTTATGGACCAGTTAGACAACACAGTAAAGACAAACTTTACAAACAAATATTAAATCTTTACAAGCAGATTTAATATTCTGAGCATCAGGGCCAATGAAGTTTGTCTACGCTATCTGGGCCAATAAATACACTTTCCTTGCTTTTTCATAGTTTGGTTAAAGACATTTTCTTCTTTTTCCCCTAAACTCTTTGTATTCATGTTTTCCACAATGTAAACAATAGTTTCTCAAGTTGTTACAGAATGTTTTTTGTAAACATAAATACAAGGAAATAATGGCATTTAAACAGTATGTGTATATGGCAAAAAACCATGGCCATTTTTGACAGTTTTGAATTCTGTCTGTATTTTATTAATAAGGGACAATGGACTGCAACATATTGTATATCCAGCACCATAACGCAAACACGTGAGGCGCCCCGCAGCTAGCCCTGAGTGGGCTCCTTTCCTGCAGCAAAGAGCAGGCGAAATTTAACATCTTTATACTGTGAGACGCCCGAGTGACGGATGTCAAAAACTCTTCTAAAAATTCTCTCAGTGTGGAGTTGCTGACAGGCAGGAACGGGGCCCCCCTGCCTCGCGAGGGCTACTTTACGGGTGTGTGTATATCAAGCACGTTCCTCACCTTTCTTTTGGTTATCGTTGTCTCCCTCCTCACACTTGGTTGCCATGACTTCAAACAGAGTCTTGAGGATGCTGCGAAGGTCACTAGCATAGTTGGTCTGCAGCTGATCAGCAACACCTGCATCACACCAGAACACATAATGGATATCAGCAGCACGAGAGACAAAAAAAAGAGGTGGAGGGAGAGCGACCATCGGCAATGTGAGAGCTTTTTACCTGATATACAAACAAAGAGGCGGTGGATGAGGTCGCTGCTGCTGTGGAAGCGTGATCGGATCTTGTTCCTGGCGGCCAACTTGGCATTTTGCAGGGCCAGCTGGATCTCCTGATGATCCAGGTCTTCTGACATCCCTGAGCTGGGAGTCAGACTGCTGACAGGGCTGGAGGGAGTGGTGACACATCGACAAGACAAGATTCGTCATTTCTTTTCTTTCCAAACTGTTAAAATGCAATTTACACATTCAATTCATATTTCATCCATTGTAGATTTGAATCTTTAAAGGTCCTATATTATTTCATTCATATCATTTTCAGGCTCATACTTGTATTTTGGGTTTCTAATAGAACATGGTTTAATGTAAAAAAAAAAACGACAACAAAAAAGCATTATTTTTCTCATACTGTCTGTCTGAATATACCTGTATGAAATGCTCTGTTTTAGCACCTATCTCTTTAAGCCCCCCTCCCGAAAAAAGCCTGATTGGTCAGCGTTTCTGGGTCTTCCGCATCTGTGCTCTCTGCACCATCACTGCAGCCAGGGAATGGCTGTAACAGCACTGTAGCATCACGTTCTACCTATATATAATATAGTTGTGACATCACAAACGTACGGAAGCCCTGACGGCTCGTTTAAAGACACAATTTCTGAATACGGTCTGTGTGCATTTCTCTGTTGATTTAGTGTTGTGATACTTTCACAGTTTTTATATAACACCTGCTTTAAAATAAAATTTAAAAAAAAACATGGAAATCTCACTTTTTACAATATGGGACCTTTAAGTTAAAATGATAAATAATGCATATAAAATAAAAGCAAACTAATCCACCCCCTACACATTTCACAAATGGCCAGGAATGTGCTGTTATCATTAAATATACTGTACAGAATGTACATGGAAATCAATACTACAACATCTGTCTAATTAAATCTGCAGTCTAAGCGCAGAGGCAAATTAATGCCGTCACCTGTAGCCCATATGGGAAGGAGTGACTGACACTTCAATCGATTGCTGAATGTGAACAAAGGACTGCATAAAGACTGGAAATTAACAAAGCTATCTTCTCATCTATCATGTAAGAACTCAGCTACTTCTTTGAGCGTGGACAGGAAAAAGACACTCACAGATATGATATGTGACACACACTTTCATGAGTGATGATGAGTTACCTGGGAGTGTATGCACTGCTCGACAGACTACATGTGGTGACCGACACACTCTCACAGTCACTACCTGACACAGAGCTGAGGGGAGAGCTCTGGATACTAAAAACAACAAAATAAATTGTAAAACAAAAACAACAACAAAAAAAACAGAAGAATTAAAAGAAGTACAGAATAAAATGTATATACTCAAACACAAAACAAAGCCACAGGTAGAGCTGCAACAGTTAGTCGATTAGTCGATCGACAGAAAATTAATTGGCAACTATTTTGATCATTGAATAATCATTTTAGTAATTTTGTAAGCAAAAAAAGCCAAACATTTGCTGTTTTCATGCTTCTCAAATGTGCGAATTTGATGCTTTTCTTTGTCGTACATTATAATAAACTGTTGGTCGGATAAAACATTTGACGACATCACCTTGGGCTCTGGGAAATTACAGAGCATTCTTCACTGTTTTCTGACATTTTATTGATCAATCCATTGATTGATTAATAGAGACAAATAATGGGATGATGAATCAATAATGAAAATAATCGTTAGTTACAGCTCTACACACAGGCAACATAAGGCAAAGTGCAAAATGAGAGACGACGGAAGAAAGCAACAGAATAATTCAAAATATATGATGAAATATGGTGAAATAAAACAGATACTTAATGTTGATGCAAGATTGTGTTGAGATCTCATATGTCAAAAAGCGAGTAAAAAGGACTGTTAGAAATGACAGCACACCTGGAGCTCCTCCTGCTGTCCTCTTTGGTGTCCCTCTTCGAGTCTTTACTTCCCGGCTTGTCCTTGTCCGTCTCCTTGTCCCTCTGCTTGCCTCCGCTGGCCTGCTGCCTCTTTTCATTCCTCAGCTGGTGGTTGCACGGCGGGGGCCCGTCCCCTCCACTGGAGCCGCAGTCCTGAGCGTGAAGCCCCGGCCGCGGAGCCACGACCAGGCACTTCTCGCAGAGCTGGGAATCCTCGTCCAGGGTGTCTGCAGAGCAGCGGGAAGAAGGCGGAGTCAACTGGGTGAGCTCGCCCTTACTGTGATGCTCGTGACCTCGCGGCGGCAGCCGGCAAGCAGAAGACTGGATGACGGCGCCGGGGGCCGCGGTTTTACAGTGTTTGTCCAATCCCAGGGCGAGGCCTAACCCGAGTCCGGTGGTCTCTGCGGTGATGGCGTCCTCGTGGCCATCCTCGCAGCTCCCACAGCAGACGCAGGAGTTGAGCAGGCAGTGAGTGGCCACCAGAGGGCCGCAGGGCTCGATCTCGGAGGGAGCGGGTCTCGGCAGCAGCAGCTTGTCCACGGCCAGCTCCGTCAAGCTGGGGGAGCGAGGGTTGAAGATGACTGTGGCGGACAGCTTCATTCCACCCATACGGTGGGCGATGACCTCAGCCGTTTCAGACGCCGTCCCCTCCAAACCCATCTCCCACCCGTTGGTGTAAGGCAGAGATTCAGAGCCAGGAGCGGAAGTGCAAGGAGGGCGCTTTGCATGAGGACAGTGTGCGTTCTGGCTGCGTGGCCGCGGGCACGGCTGTTCCGACTGCGCCTCAGAGTACCAACCGTTCCTGGTAGAGTCTGGCCGCGGTCCCGGCTTGCGCTGCACGGGGCGAGCAGACTCCGGTGCTTTGGAAGGAGAGGCGATACAACGGCAGGCCTCTCTTGAAATGCTGGTGATGCCGTCTCCTGCTGCGTCCAGGTCCTCCATGAAGAAGACCTTGTCCTCCTCCTCTACATAGATGCCTGTCCTTCCCCGGCCCACCAGGAGCCTGCGGGGAGACGCCTCAGTGCGGGAAGCCCCACTGGAGCTTCCTGCCTCTCCTCTGCGGGGTTGGTGTGCCGGGGACTGACCCTGGCTGGGAGGCGACAGAAGGGTGGACATCTCGTCGCCCACGCGGTACACCATCATGTTGAGCTGCTCCAGTTCCTCCTCGTCGTACTGCATGGAGCAGGCCAACTCGGCCTCCTCTGCCTCCTCGCACAGCAGGCCCTGCTCCTGCTCCTCCTCCCCCTTCTCCGTTTCCACCTCCTCCCAGCCCCTCTCCACTTCCGCCAGCTCCTCCTCCCGGCTGGGACAGACAAACGGAGCCAGATGCTCCTGCTCCTCCTCGCTCTCCCCCGTGGAGGTGTCATTAGCGGGGCTGCAGGATGAGTGATTCTCTTGGACCGGAGCTGACGTGCTGTCTGCGGCCTGCTCCTGGTCTGCAGACAACTCCCCGTCCTGAGAGATACACAGGTTCTTTTCCAGTGTCACCAACTCCTCCTCAGTCAGGGTCTGCAGCAGGTCTCTGCAAAAACATGGCAAGATAGTTGTAAGTTCGTGATAGAGGAAAAAAAGATAATTTAAAAAGTTATTTTTTTTGTGATGTTCAATATTCAGGGACTGTACCTGATTTTCTTCAATAAAGTGCGAAAAGGCCAGAAGAGCTCAGACATGTCCTCTGATTTTCGGTCTAGGTTGAGAGGTCCCTCTGAATACACAACCAGCCCACTAAAAAAATAGGTTTCAAATTCTATAAGAGGGCAGGAGAGAGTAGAAAACAAGGAAGTGGGCGGAAGAATGGAAAGGACAGGCAACACTTACCACACAATTGCTAGTCTGGGAATTGTAAACATCAGTGCGGGTTCATAGTCATCGATCATGTCTTGTGTGAGATAGCCCAGCTTTAGGGCCCTGGGACAACAGAACAGGAGAAAACACATGACAGAACAATTAACCGCATTGTCTCCAGATATTATTCAGATTCTGGAAAATTCCAGATGAAGTCAGCAGAGGTTCTCAGTCTCTTTTCTGCCAAGGACCCCTTAAAAGATGAGAAGGACACAGCCCATATTAAAAATTAAATCAATCAATTAATTAATTAATCAATTAATTAATGAATGCCCAAATAATAAATAAATAAATAAATGACTATATTAAATAAATTAATATAAATATAAAAAATACATTTCTGCATTAATTAATTAATAAAATGTGACACATTGATATTTATTTTTTCATTTATTTTTATTTATTTACATTTATATTAATTTTCCTTCATGTATATATTTATAATTATTATAAATATATTTATTCATTTTTAAATGTATTTATTGATTCTTTTCTTTGCATTGTTCCCCCTATTTATTTTTCAGCAGCTTCCGTCCTCTGGACCGCCATCCGGTAGGATTTTTGCTTTTAGATGTTTTATTACAGAAAGTGTATGAAAACCCATGATATCATATATGGAAAATAAATGATTCCCCTTTTTGCTAGTGACCCCCTGGAAACCGCTCAAGGACCCCTGGGGGTCCCTGGACCGCACTTTGAGAACCACTGCTCTACAGGCTGCAACTGAAAATGTTCCTTGGTAAACTCACCTCTCTACAGTCTCACAGAAGAGCACAATCACCTCCTGCTGCACATAGTATTCTTTGGGAGACTTCACAGGCACCATGGCTGACACATAACTGGAAAAAAGAAAGAAAGTGGAATGTAATGACATTCACAGCTTTGTTGAATGTTTTTGGCACCCGGGAATCCTTGAGAGGATGATAAATGTGGATTAAATCTTATTGCTACAATTGCCAATAATGTCTGGCCCTTCATTTACCTGAGCTCAAACTCAGCAAAAAGGCTGTCGAAATGTCGCAATGCGTCCTTCATGCGGTCCGTGTACAAGTTGAGGTCTCTCAGGGCCTGGTCTCTGGTGATGTTGCGTACCTCCTCCAGGCTGCGAGTCAGGTCCTTAGCCAGGGGCCTCATTGCTATACTCTCTATCTCCCTGTTCATGATGATGGAGCCAGCGGCCAAACACTGCACAGAAACACATCACACACATCATAAATCATCTCGCCTTGTACGGAAATTAAACTGAAAAAAATATGTTTACATTGGCACACTTGACAAGAAACACCACATTTGTGAAAAAAAAAAAAAAAAACAATATTTTTATGCATGTGTGTAGGACTTGTGCAAGGTTGTTTTCTTGTGGACTGATGCTGCAGGGGAATACACTACCTCAGCCCCAAACCACAGCTGCCCTGCCAAGTTGTCATGGCGAATCTCCTCGGGGAACTTGACGCAGAAGTCTCTGTTGGCCCGGTCGTTGGGAATACATTCATCCATGATCTGATTGATAATGTTCAACACATTGTCCTGCAGATGGACACAAGAGTGACAGAAAACAAAATTGAACAAACTAGTTGGAGGGATAAACACGAGTGAGTGAAAATCTGCTCCCGAAAAACAATTTTCTCCGTGTTTACTTTGAGCGACTAATGTTGGTTAATAATCCAGGGCTTCGCCACTTTCAAGCAGGCCATTGTATTGCAGCGCTTAAAGACCATTGATTAGGAAGTGGATGAAAACAATTTGACAAGTACATGAGACCCTATTATGGCCCGTGCAGTTACATTCTCCCTCAATAAAAACACGAAACTAAAGCCCATAATTCCAGCAGTGAAAATGCAGTGTCACACACAGCAAGAGCTAATCAAGAGCTTATGTGCCGCTGGCATGTACAACAGCCATAACAATGACTTACAATGAGCCTTTCACTCAACCGCAGCTGCACTGTGCACTGTAATCTTGTCAGGCACAGCACTGCGTCTTTCTCTGCTGGCCCCGAGGAGAAAGATTAAAAAGCTTTGAGAGGGAGAGCTTAACCACTGATTCCTTTATGGCTGCCTGCGGTGTGTGTGTCTTGGCCCGGTCTGAGTACCACCCCACTGTCTGTGAGCGTCTCCCAGCAGGGGACACCCGATGATAACCTTCACTGCTGTTAGTGTAGTGACTCTGGCGTGATACCTGTGTCTGACAAAAGACTGGCTTCTGTCTTTTTTTTTTTTTTTTTTTTACAGCCTACCTGTCTTGCTCTCTAACTTATTCTCTTCCTCTGTCTCTTGTGTACATCGCCATCTAACTCAATCTTTGTCCATCTCAAACACACACGTAGTCGCTCGCCTGTTCCAGCAGGCCGCACTGTAAGAACAGCCGTGCCAACATAATATGAGCAGCATGCCAGCAACCCCCACAGAGGCCCATGAATAAAAGCTGATAGCAGCAGTGGCAGGTTCAAGTGCAAAATTTTGGCTTGAGTGCACTTGCCTTCTATTCTTGGGGCCTCTGGGGCTGTAGGGGTATCATGCTGCTTAATTCATTCTCCAAAAACCCCTTGAGGAGGCACGCCACTGAAAAGACTCCTCTCTGAACGCACAAGTGCTGAGAGTTTGCCATTCAAGATCCACACTACTACGTTTTAGTTTTAAAGCAGCGTTTTAAAACTAAAACGACCTCCATCCACACAAGCTTGGACCGACGATGAGGTGAAACCTTTACTGAAAGTAACACATGAGTATAAGGTGGTAAAGGCGGCTGAAAATATAGATTGGGAGTCGTTGCAAAGCAAATACAGTGCTATATTAGAATGGTACCGAGAGCATTATCCATCGCCAGATGAAGCCATGGCAGTGGGAAAGGAGTACCCACGAGAAGGATGAAATCACAAAAAGGTATGTAAGCCAAGTTATCTGCTAAGACTGACTGATGAGGGTGTCTGCATCATTGTTTCCAAAAGTCTTCAAGAGTTTTCAAGCTAAAATGAGGTCAGCAGCATTTTCCAAAATGGATTTTAAAAAGTAAGAAAGAAAGCAAGAAAGAGGACGAAGAGCAATGAAAAGAGAAACGAACTGCAAAGACACACCAAAGAAAAACAAGGTGACAGATTGGCGGAGGGAAGAAGAGACAGAACAGTCGGGGATCAAGTGATGACCTTATTAAGTGGTTCTCCCCTGTGTGCTGTGGTGGTGGGGGGAGGCTCAGGCACAACGGGCCAGATGACGACCTCCCTCCGCCACCTCCAGCTCTCTCAGCATGATGCAGCATGGCAGCCATCACTCATGCACAGCATCACCTTCGAAGCTCCTCTCAGTCCTGACCACATAACGCCCTGTATCCCCACATACAATAACATATCATATACATCCCCAGTGTTTTATTCAGCAGTTTCTGCATAGAGTGGGAAAAAAGACATTTCTGACCCACTTTCTTGTTCTAAACACATTTACCTCGATCAAAGCTTTTTTTCATTTTTTTTCAGCTTTTTGCCTTTATTGATAGCACAGCTGAAGATTGACAGGAAAGGGGTGAGAGAGAGAGGACGACATGCAGCAAAGGGCTGCAGGCGGGAGTCAAACCTGCAGCAAGGACTTTAGCCTTTATATATGGGGCACACACTCTAC
Source organism: Heterobranchus longifilis (assembly GCA_028570985.1). Lineage (NCBI taxonomy): Eukaryota > Metazoa > Chordata > Actinopteri > Siluriformes > Clariidae > Heterobranchus > Heterobranchus longifilis. The sequence continues at coordinate 499 of JAOVVB010001619.1, read as the reverse complement.
CACTGATCCGCCAGTGCACCCCACCTCGATCAAAGCTACAGTTGTAAAATGCCTCTTACCCAAAGAAGCCGCTCTTGTAACCATTTACTATTAACCCACATGACACACACAGCCCGGTCCAAACAAAGTCTACTTATCTCATCTTATCAGGAAAACTGCTTGATGCAAGAACTCGGCCAAGAAATGTTCAGTAAGGCAACAGTCATATCACCACGCTTGTATCTATAAAGAGGTGATAAGGGTGGGGTCTATTTTTAGATTCCAGCCCAAACCTAAAGATCCAGTCAGGTGATTATGTGTACGAAAAGAATTTAAAGTAATTTAATTCATGGCTGCAACGAAACGATTATTTTCATCGATTAATCTGCCGATTATTTTCCTGATGAATTGAATCGTTTCGTCTAGAAAATGTCAGAAAACAGTGAAAAATCCTGTTTTTTCAAAGTTGGTTAGTGATGGGGCAAAAACTGCTGAGGTCAATGACCTCTCAAGGTCACCA
>JAOVVB010001570.1:0-17361 GCA_028570985.1 Heterobranchus longifilis | reverse complement strand
GTGTGTGTGTGTGTGTGTGTGTGTGTGTGTGTGTGTGCGTGTGCGTGTGCGTGTGCGTGTGCGTGTGTGTGTGCGTGTACATGTGCGTGTGTGTGTGTCTGCATGCATGCGTGCGTGCGTGCGTTCGTTCATTCGTGCGTGCATGTGTGACCATTAGAGCTCTCCATGCTGTGCGCCCTGCCCTCTTTGTGCCAGGACTTTCTCAGACAGTTAATCTGAGACTGTGAGACGACAGGTGCCGCAATCAGCATCTTTACAAAAAAGCCCATAGGTGAATTCCCATATGTGTCAGAGTGCTGACTGATTCACAGTAGAATCCACTGAGGTCGGGACAGACTCTATTACAGTCATTAGCGGAGCAGTGGGGAGCAGTTTGATGAGATTTCACGCAATGACGGAGACTGCTGAGGGTCAATGTTATGCTGCCCTGCAGCAGGGGGTGCCACAGCAGCCAGTGGTCCCTCTCTTATTGTATTTACCCCCTCATAAGGCTGGTGGCTGCAAGGCCATGTGTGAGGCTGAGAGTCCTCTCTGTGGCACGCCCTGGCATCGCCTGTTGGCACCGCCACTCTGCAGATGTCAGGAGGAGGGGGGGTTTGTAAAGTGCTCTTTGTTTCCATGCATCAGATGTTAGATGCGTTTCACTGCAACAATAAAAGTCACGTGTTGTGTCTACTTTTCAAACTTTTAGTATGCCTTTCCATCCCTCTGTGTTTTTCAGAGGACGGGTGCCTGCCATACAACAAACCTTCCTTTCCCTCCCCTGGTGGCCACAGCTCCTCCGGCACAGCCTCCTCCAAGGGCTCGACAGGGCCACGCAAGGCCGAGGGTCCACGACAGCCACAACAGTGGACCGCCACAGAGCACGCTGAATTCCTTGGGACCAATGGACAGGGACAGTACTCGGGAGAGTTATGTGAGTAATTCCGTATTTTACAGCAGTGTTTCATGATATGCAGCACTGCATGTATAGTGAAGAAGTCAAGTTGTGTAGTCCAACAATTCTGAGCGTTTGTATATCTTACGAAATATGACCAGCGTTCTGTTTAACAGGGTGAAATGGTCCCGCGATTGCTGTTTTAAACACGTGGTTAACGTGGTGAAACGGAACTACTTGGTTAGGTTTAGGCACCAAAACTACTTGGTACGGTTGGGAAAAAACAATATAAATAAAGATGTTAAATAAAACAAAACGGACACAGTTACGTAGGTGATGTTGGACATGACGTATCTACGAACGGAAGTTTATTTACAGGTTAACTTTACATTACAACGATGACTTCCTCCTGTCATAATTACTACGGCCACTAGAGGTCACCGTCTAACAATAAAACGCCAATATGACACGTAATAAGCTGCGCCTCCTGGCTCACGTGGGTTATCTACGAATTAGACTGCATTACTTCTATAGCTATAACTACAAACAGTGAATATTTTTAGTGTATATTTTTTAACTTTAGAGAAACCCAGCCTAGCTTTTTTTTGTTAGCCTTTATCTAATATTTTTTTAGCTTGATACAGTGTCGTTGTTTAGCTGTATGTCCGTCCTGTAAATTTGTCGTTCAGTATATTAACAGCTAACGTGAATTGGAGTTAAATTCCTTGTATGTGTCAGCAAACTTGAACCTGATTTATGCTAAGCTAAGCAATTACCCCAAATGTCTCTTTCTATTTCTTGAAATGAACAGAGTGATCTGCCTGGGATGTGAACTGGAGAAAACCCGGTCTGTCCTGGAAAGAATGACGCCGTCCTTGAGGCAACGAACTTTGTCCTTCTCTGTGTGTCCTCAGAGGGAAGCAGTGCAGCAGAGGGCACCACAGAGAAAAGCAGTGTCACAGAACTGTAAATGTGATGTATAGACACAGACATACTGTACATCTCACTATGTTTTCGTCCTCAAGAAAATATTTTCCACCTCCTACCTTACTGTAATTTTCTTTTTGTTAGAAAAAGGCAAGTAAAAAAAAAAAAGAAAACATCTATACAAGAACACATTTTCTGGTAACTGCCCTTGGGGAAAAGGGAATTTTGTTTCCTGTAAATATATTCTTTAACTTGTTGTTGCATTGCTATGCAAGCCTAATTCAGTTGAGCTTTTTATTTCCATATACAGGAACAGTTGGTTTTATCTGGTTATTTGTATTATATGTGAATTGAGTGGCTGTTGTGCCATAAAATAATTGTTTTATAATCCATTGTTTGTTAATAGTTACCATTAATTATTATCATTATTATTATTAATTATTGTTTTTGCACTGCAATTTTTGGTGATAAGCACAAAAACATAGCTCCTGCTGACATGAAGAACCGGAAGAATATGTGAAGAGGAGTTTCTGTACTGTAAAGTAAAGAGAAGAAAATTATATACTAATGTACAGAGAGATATTAAAGAGTACGGCTTTGCTCGCAGACAGCAACAAATAAGGCACCCATTTCCATAGGTGAGACTAATTGGGTGGCAGACACACAAGGTTCCCGAGGGTCTGAAGGGCAGATATGAGGCTGGGAGATTCGTACACAGAGGATACTGTATTACTGTAGGTGACCGAGTTGATTATTTAATTCCTAATTAAATGTTCTAAAACAATAGTTTGGTATCGGAAATGCTTTGGGTAGCTCCAGGCATTGTCCTGTTTTCAAAAACAGACTGAGGATTTTATTTTATTTTATTTTTTTTATACAAGGGTCTCCAAGCATTTCAAGTTTTGTTTTCATGATTTACTGCCTAAATAATTTCACTACACTGAGTTTATGCTCCTCATTCAGTATAACAGCACACAAACCATAAAACAGCCAAAAGGGAGGAGGAGTCAGTGAAATCTGCCCACATGCTGTACTTCAGTCATAGCACTTACAGAGGCAGATTTATGATTCTTCTACAGCCTTAATAGGTAAGCAGACATCACAAAGAAAGGAGTACTTCTTGGGAAACCTGCCTAAAATATCAGTGGAGCGACATAATTTGTTTACATCTTTTTTTTAATTTTATGTCTTTTGTTCCATCATTTTAATATTGTTTGTTTTTCAGAGCACTTACTGTTTTGTTTATATTATTTGTGGTGCAGTATCATCTAAGAAAACAACACATTGACCTGTTCGGTAAGTGTAGGGCTGGGTATTGTTCAAACATTTTCCATACTGGTACCAGAACCGATGCCTTGATACCTAATTTTATAAAATCCTTTTTTTTAAGAGGATGTTTTTGTTTTTTTGCCTTTATTGATAGCACAGCTGAAGATTGACAGGAAAGGGGAGAAAGAGAGAGGGGACGACATGCAGCAAAGGGCCGCAGGTCGGAGTCAAACCTGCGGCCGCTGTGGCAACAACTATAGCCTTTTTTAAATGGGGTGCAGGTGTGCTGCCAGGGCGCCCCTATAAAATCCATTTTAACAAAAAGAAATTACAACATTACAAATTACGGTACAAATCTTTATTTGTATTTTTCACCAATCACCAGCATTATTAGATCGTGGTACAAGCATGCTGCAAACATATTGGCTCACTGACGCTGATGAGATTTACTCCCTAGGTATTGAAATTTGGTTTTGAATGAATTTTCGATATCAAAGCAATTCAGTCGGTGCCATCAAGGTATCGAAGTTTGATACCCAGCCCTAGTGAAGTGCTGTTAAAATTAGGTAATCTATTAAAGCAGTTGTTGCTCTAAAGGTTGGTGCCTCAGTTACCAATAAACTATGTCAATAACTTTGAGAAGAAATGGTGTGTGTTCGATTTACAATGTAGCTTTGAGTCACGTGATTATGGAGAAAAGCCTTGTTAATAAAACTAGCAGGTCCCACTGCCTCCATGTCTACAGCCACAGTGTGGAGCAGAACTTTCTATCTACACACACTTATCATCTGCCGCTTCTCAGCCTCTGAATCTCATTTTTTTTTGTCTTTTCAGACAATGTTTTTATTGGTTGTCCCTTTTTTTTTTTTTTTTTAAATGAAAAGCTTGTTTCTTTGTATGCCTTTTATGGACTCCAAAACGCTGCTTACAACAATGTTTTCGATATTAATGTTCAGGATTTTTGTGGTTCAATGATTGTTTGTTTTGTCTTTTTTGTACTGCTAATGTTAATAAAAAGGGGGGTGGAAACTAAAAGGCCGTCAGATGCTGTTGTACTGTTGTCGTCATGCCATCATTGTCATTTTATATCATCCACCCAGTGGCCAGTGTTCTGGAAATGAGGTGCAAAGAGTATCTCAGGTTATTTTACATTCTGGTGGTGTTTATGTATGTGTATATATGTGTATATATCCATACGCATCTCCACTTGATTATGCCATTCCATTTTCAAAAATATCCCTCTCATGTCCGATTCTGTCGTCCCCTCTTTTCTTTTCTGCTGTGGATTTTTGATTCTGAGTATAATGTGCTGGTTCATCCACCTTAAGACAAGATGTCAGTAAAAGAACATACCAAATTAAGATTGATATTTCTAATGTCTAATGCGTTTTAGTGTCTCTTTAATACTCATTGTTTTCTTTCAAATCACAGTGTCGTTTTGTATTTATTAAAATGATAATAAAAGTATATTGTGAAATATGCATAAAGATTCGTGGAATATAAAATGTGTTTTCTGTTCCTTGTGAAGTTTGCTGTCAGAGCCGAGCAGCGAGGCCATAAGGAGATGATAGGCACACTGTGCTCACAGCACGGTGAAGTGCCGGGTCAGTAGTCGTCTGAGTCACTCTTTGTCCTGCATGTTCACCGCACTGCTCCTCTCATGTCAAAACTAAAGAAACTTAAAACCTTTTTTTGAACACAAGGAGCAAAAACGCTCACAATTTGCTTGTCGAGACAATAGAGAAAACGTCTTTTTGGAAGGATGAAAGTACTTTGGCTTTCCCTCTCTTTTGTTCATTTTCTCAATATTGTTGATTCTTTGTAGCCTATCTGTGTGTTGCCTTTTTGCTATAAAAGAGGATTAAAAATGACAAAAAGAGAAAGTTGTTGGGTGAAGTCTTTCTGTACAGTATGGAGTGAGGTGACACTCCGATCCAATGCCATTTCTACAGTACAGTACATTCTGCTTCTTTTTTTTTTCTTTTTCTGTAAACCACCTTCTGTATTCACTTGCATGTCCTTGTCCAAGAAGAGAGTGAATCAAGAAAATAAACTTTTACAGTCTCATTCCCATGTCCTGTAAGATAAATCCATGTTCTTTTATTTCCTTGTACCTGGATCAATATCAAATAAAATATTTTTGAAAAATGAAGATGCCTACAATGTTCTTTATTAGAAATACTTGACAAGTCCAAACTGAGTGTAAAAAAATAATTAAAATGCCATTATCTCTTAGCTGTATAGTCGTAGAAATAGGCATAGAAACATCAAAGTAGCAGAGGACTTTTATTTTGATGAAAATAAAGACATTTCCAACATAGATCGATGCATAAAAGCATCACCACAATGCAGAAGTGCTCCTTCCTGGTGGAGGACCCCCAAGCTCCCTGCTACATATATTTCCCATCAAATGTTAAAAACGAAATCTACACCCTTTCTGTTAATGTAGACTAATTCCTTCTACCGTGGCTACAACATGAAAAATGGAAAGTCTGCCCGTTTGTCCAAAAACATGCCCCCTCTGATTTTTTGATAGTGTTTGACTCAGCAACAACGTGTGAGTAGTTATATTGTGTGTGTGTGTGTGTGTACATGTGCACTAGATATGTGTGTGTTTGTGAAAGAGCTCCTGACTCAGCTGTACTTTTTATGTCAAACCAATCCCTACCTTGATCCTTCTAGAGGAGCAACTTCAAACACAAATCCAAATCCCCTAAATCACTGAGACAGGCAGCTTGCTTTCGGGCTCTCTTACATGGAGCTCGCAGTAAAATAACTTGTGAAAGACATGCAAAACTGGATACATTATATAAAACTAGCAGCAGCTTCTGTATCAGCAATATGTGCAAATATAAATTAACCAAAAAGGTTTCTTCTTTATCTTCTACTGTATTTTATCCATCAAACATTTTCCATATTCATATGGAATCAGTCTTTCCATGTGTACGGGGACTGACCTCGTGGAACAGTACACACCTCCTGTGGTGGCCACATATTTTCAATACCTGGTTATGGCCGTTGCTATATTACTGAGTTGTCTGTTGAGCAGTGTACTGTATGAGTTGGCATCAGCGTAATGTAAGAAAAATAACCGTTCTCTGGAGCTCACTGGTGGAAGCTCAGTCTGTGGTTTGGACTCTGCTGGTACCAGTTTCTTCAGGAAATGCTCAAGTTGTTGAGGGACACCCTAAATCAGAGGTTCTCAAAGTTTTGATGACTAAGTGCCGGTTTAGGGAGCCAGCATATAATTGAAGATTACTATGCTTGGCAATTTTATGAGATACCACATGGCTTGCCTGCATTACACCTTCACTAGTGTTAGGTACATTAGCACTCTTCACCCATAAACTTTGTTGTATAATTTGTGATTGACGTTTAGCATTAAACTCACCTGTCAGACGAAGTAGGAGTTGATCGATTTTTCTCCCCAACCATACAACGTTTATTTCCGTGGTGGCTTTTCCATCTCACTTCCGCATTAAACTGCTGAGTTGTCCACCAAAACTAACTTTAGCTAACAGCACTACCACTGATGACAGAATGTGATTCCTAACCTGACAGATGCTTAAAATATAATACATGCATTTCATGTCACGCTCGGGGGCCACACAAAATGTTCCTGAGGGCCGCACTTTGAGCGGCAATGTCCAAAATGCATGAGCAAATCATATAACTGCAATGCCCCTGGTTTGATTCTCGTTGGGAACCTTTGTTCCATGTTATGCCCCTCTCTGTCCCCACTTGTTTCCTGTCTGCCTCTTCACTATCGACTGTCCAATAAAGGCAAAAAAGAAAATGCTGAAAAAAATCATCTTTACAAAAAAGGATTATGGAAGGCCAGCTGTTTGTGGGATTTGGACCTGGTGATGGAAGCTTTGCAGCGCGATCCTTAAGCCCCTTGAAGTGTTTTAGCTGAAATGGCTGTCTCACAAGGTTGTGCTCTTATTGGCCATAAATGTGGGAAAACTACATACCAATTCATTGCATACTGCAACTTCATGTCAAGTGAGGAGGGCTAGCCCCAGTGGACAGTCTGGTGCTACCTAATGGGCCATGTGGCAAGGTGCCCTCTTGTCAGAGATTTGTGCAGCAGCCCTGCATCTACTTGGATTGTGGCCAGATGTTTGGTAGAACTTAGCATGAAACTACAACCCTGCACACTGACAAATGATTTGGTCCAATCTTCAACAGAGCTGCAGGTCAGAGTTCACACTTGTTATACTTCTCCCTGTGAATCAGCAGTCAGCATCACTTTCATACACTGTTTACAGCTTTACTGCTCAAAATGTATATTGGGACTGTGACTCATATCGAGTTTGGGGAGATTTAATTGAATGGAGGGTTTATGTGACCATAGTTTAACCATAGACTGTATAAACATATATTTTTGGAAGAATTAGAAGAAGAATTCTTTATTTGCCAAGTATAAATATACAAGGAATGTGTCCTCTGCATTTAACCCATCCTATCTATTTAGGAGCAGTAGGCAGCCACAGTCTGGCGCCCGGGAGGCAATTTTTGGGGTTCAGTATCTTGCCCAAGGATACTTCGACATGTAGACTGCAGGATCGTCCACTGACCTTCCGGTTAGTGGACGACCGCTCTACCAACTGAGTACTATCTTACTTTTACTTACTTACTGTACTTTACTGTCTAGTTTAACCCAGCAGGTACAGACTTTATCGTGAGGCAAGGCACAGGAGAGAGGGCTGCTTATAATTATAGACAATGATACAATGCTATTATTATCCAACCAATACAGTATCATATTTATATATAAACTCATGTCAATAATGAAGACGTGTAATTTAGCCTACATCCTGCAGTAATCATTCAGAAAATGCCCTGAATGTGATTATTTTATCATCTCCCCCGCCGTCAACCCATTAGTGGACTATTCCATCAGTGCACGAGCCACACTGTCAATCAGGAGCACCTGGACGAATTTCCTGCCAAAGGAGGTCGCGCTTGGTATGCATCAATTTGACACAAAAACTCAAGAAATTGTTATCCGGAGGTATTTACAAGCAAATAATTATATCGTTTGAGTTAAGGTGCGCATTTTTTTTTCTTTTTAAGTGTATAGAGCAGAAAAGAGGTTGTTATCTTTTTGGGAAAACTACCGCGTGATGGCCTACTCAAACGCCTAGTAGGCCATTTTCCAATACAGATGCTGTGGACCATACCTAAAGCTTGGTGAGGGAAGCACACCTGGAATAAGGTAAGACAGGTCATTCTGTTACTGCATGTGTGTTAATGGCTGGTTTAAGAGAGGAGCTATGATTATTGTGATGTGCAGTTCGGTGACAGCTCGGTGGCTGGTGACAGGTGGTGAAAGTGCACAACTTAAGTGACTCACCGCAGGACTGCAGTGTGTTTTCATGTTTCCCTGCTAGTTATAATGTTCGTATTGACATAGTAGGCTACAAGTGAAACGTTGCCTGTTTGTACTAAGCATCTGACATATGGCTAGTGTCTGGCACAGCCGGCTTTTCCTGGCAAATTGTAATATGTCATACTGTCCATCTGTGTCTTCATATTCTACAGGAGGAAACAGATCATTTCTCACTTCTTGCAAGAACTATTAAAGAGCCCCTCCGGTGAGAATCAAGTTTTTAACCATGTTAATATGTCTAAATGGTGGTTGTTGTTGTTGTTTTTTTTATATTTGCTACAAGACATATCATGAATGAAATGAGTTAACACCATGGCTGAGAATATCTGCCTTGAAACTGCAGTGTACCAATAACAGTCTCAAAAATCTGGATTCAATTCAAACCTTTATTTATTCTCCAGGGAACATTGAGGTTGCCCTCATTTACAATGTCGTGGAGACATGAGAATCAGTTTACACAGTAAACAGAATAAACACAGAGAAATTAAAACAGTTACAGGCAAGCCTGCAATAGATTCAGTTTATGATATCATATGTACCAAGGAACCAATCAAATCACGTGTGGCTGAGGCATTCTATAGAAAGGGACTAGGGTAACTATAGCGGTGGTGGTGGGCGGGGCTTGAGGCCACATCCAGAATTTGTTTTAATGAGGTAGAAGAGTAGATGTGCTTCCAGCCCCTTTTCAGAGTTTTTATTTTATTTTATTAGTTTTTTGTGAGAAAACCATGTTAAACAAAAATATTAATCATAACAGAGTATATTTTATATACTGTAGGTGTAGCCTAGTCCAGGTTAGTGTTATGCTGGAATCCCATGTGTTGCAAAGAACCCCTGACCCATCATCAGTGTTTCATCATGTCTTGTCACAGTAATGTTGTAGAGATATTGATATTAAAATGGTTTATTTTTTTCCTGCAAATTGTGTTGTTCCTGAATGCTGAAAATAGGAAGAGAGGCTGTTAGTTTTCTGGAAAACTACTGCGTGGGGAATTAAATGTTCAGTACCATCCCTTCCAACACAGATGTCATGGTCTATGCCCAAAGCTTGGTGAGGAAAGAACACCTGGAATAAGGTAAGACAGTTCATGCATGTTAATGCATGTTTGTTAATGTCTGATTTAAGTAAATAACTCATATATGATTATTGCAATGTGATATTCATATCATATTCATATGACAACTAGAGGTGGCTGAGGAAAATTGTAACTGGGTCTGCATGGTAGCAAAGGCATGGTAGCTAAAATAGGCTACAGTAGATTTTTAATTTTAAACTAATCTATTTGGATCTTGGCTCAACAGCATTCAGTGACTTTCAGCTACTTCCACATATTTAGTCAATTTAAACACCGGCTCTGAAATGCTGCACCATGATCCTGATCACTCAGAAATATTAATAATCTCCAATATTATAGGAATTACTATACTTCAATGTGAGGGCAAAAATCACTGTTTGAACAAATGAGTGACAGTGCATCAAAGCAGTAACTTCAAATAGTCTGAACTAACAAACCAATATCCAGTCAGGATTTAGATAAACCTCTGATAATTAATGCACTTTGATACAGATTGAATGAATGAGGATATGAAACAGCCTGTAGTTCTGTAAGAGGGAGGAGACAGAGAGAAACTCAGGGTTTGTTGAAGAAAACCTGCCAGTGAGCAGGTTAGCTTCACAGAGTCGGTTACCATGGTAACAGGTTAGCTTCACAGAGTCAGTTACCACGGTAACTGACCCAGAATTTAAGTTGCCCCTCTTTCCGAAACTGAAAAGCCAGAGTGTCCCTCATCTCAGGGTTAACAGTTTTCACTAAACCTGCTTTCTGAAACAGGGCCCAGTAACTGAGGATGAGAGGGCCTCTGTGTTCTTCATCTGTGCTGCTCATTCATGATCTGCAGGGGGAAAAGATCATTTCTTGCAAGAACTAATAACTTGTTGATATAGTTCAGGTTGGTGTCATGCTATGAGTGGGAATTCCAATGTGTTGTGAAGAACCATTAGGTTTTGACATGCATCTTGTCACAGAAATGTCGTAGAAATATTGATATAAAAATTATTATTTGTTTCCTGCAAGCTGAAAATATCTCCATTAAAGCATGTGTTTTCTGCCTTCATATCTTTTGTGAATAGGTAATCAAGTTTTGTTGTTGCTGCTGCTGTTGCTGCTGTTGTTTGGTGATGGTGAAATCTAATCAAATTACTACTTCTGTATAGTTCTCTTGCAAGAGAAGCTACAAATGCTCTGTTTCCCACGGTGGGTCCCAGGATGGATTATGTAGGATGGAGAGAGACAAATTGTTACATGTAACCATGGTCCTATGAGCGAATGCCAACCACAGGTGGTGTGACCTTTTAGAGTATTCAATTCAACTGTCGCCAGGGGCCCCATTCCATAAAGTGAGATTACCAATAAGACAGGCCTATTTTGGTTAGCCTGACTCTTTTTCAGTTGATTTGGTACCATATAGCAAGGGGACATTTTTACATTTTTTTGGACACTGGCAAATGATGATTGTCATTGCCCGGACCTGTGGAATTTGATGTGTGATTTATTTTGAGGTGGCATTAAGTGTCATTTTCCTTCATGACAATCAGGATTTAAAGGTTACCCCTTCTCCTTCAATCCATCAAACACGAGAATCTGCTGCCATTCATGAATAATGACACACAAAACCGACCAATTAATAACTGTTTCAAAGTTCTTAGTAAGTTTTTCATAAATGTCAGCAATTACTCATTTTGGTTTCTGTGTTTTGGCTGTCATCCTTTCTCCCTTTAGCTGTTATTCTTGGCTCTCCTCCATCTGAAAAACATGTTATGCAAAAAAACAGCCAATTTCTCCCTAACCCCTGTCCTTATTTTTAAACCCAGGCTGGCATTTTGGGGTATATTTGGGCGTCAGTTTATTTATGTACTTGTTTGTCTATCAGAGCATTTGAACTGATGGTGCAGAGGGAGAGCATGCTCTGAAGTCAGAGTGCTCAGTTTTTCCATACTGTGCTCTGTGTCTGAATTTTAAAAATAGCCTCCTGTTCAGCTGTGCAAACCAACTTATTTACACTTGTTTACTTTAGTGTCAGTTTTAATTTGAGTTGAATTTCATTATTTTGGATACAAGGTGCTTGCAATGTTTCCAGTGATGATCTTTTCTTACCTTCCTTTGCTGCTGTCACAGTTATACTTTCTTACTTACTAAGTATTTGTCATGCACATTTAAAAGTCCTGTTAGAAAGTATTAGAAATCATTCAAACACATTCTCACTCCCAACTCGTCAAATACGGCAGCTTGGTCAGGACCTTGGCATCACTTTTTAACGCTCTCTGTCTGTTTTAAGTGGCCATTGTGGTTGTACATGTGCCGGTCGCGGCTGTAAACACGTCATTAATGTTGTGATTAACGTTGTAAAATGGGACTTCAGTAGGTTTAGGCAACAAAACATCTTTGAATGGTTAGTAAAAAAACACTCCCTACTTCCGGGTTACACAGACAGCTGTACCAACAACAAATACTGCACGCAGTTACGTTGTGATAGAGCGTGATGTGGGACGTCACGTAGGACGTCACATTAGACGTTGAGTTTAAAAATAACAACATTGACTCTTTTTTTCAAACGGGACGTGAACCCTGGTCTCCTGGATGAAAGTCCTGTGTGAATTATATATCTTTTGGTTTTGGACTGACAAAACAAGACATTTAAAAACATCACCTTGGACTTTAAGAAACTGGGATGGACATTTTTCATTATTTTCTGACATTTTATAGAACGATAAATCAATTAATTTATACTAAAATAATCGATAGTTGCAGCCCTGGAAATCTTGCTGTCAAGAGCTGTTTCTATTCACCCATTACCCCAATTGCAAAATATTTTCTTACATGACATTTCAGAAATCAAATTACTGCAAAATTGAGTTTTTTTTAAGGTAGAACATGTTTGGTTTTGAATTGTAGGGCTATTAATGCATAGCATTTAAAACAACCCCACACACAGTCAACGAATAGTGAATAACAATTTTTTTTATGATATTTCTTTGGAATGGTTGGGAGGTTTTAGTATTCGTATTCATAGGAACAGTTCAGCGAACTATTGTGACCCTTTAAACAAACCCATCAGTGCAGAATAGGCAGGAACTGCTCCTATTTCACACCTCTTCCTCTGCCTGTGCCTGGGGGGCAGGACGAGTAATGACTGCTCCGCTCCTTGCCAACAAAGCAACTTTCCCTCTCCGCTCCCATCTTTTATTTCCAACTGTTTACCAGTGTGCACTCTTCCACCTCTTCCTCATTTCTCACCTCCTCCAGAATGTGCAGCAAATATGCAGTTTGTGATGATGTACCTGTTCCTCTGCATACTCCCAGAAGCCTGTGCTTTCATACGGCTGTGTAATTGTTGCATCAGACAGTTGGTGGGGATGGTCTGTGGAGAGAGCAAAAACTGGTTAGCCAGGCGGAAGAAAATAAGCTTTGCTCAGCAAATACACTCTGCAGTAAGATACAAGTTATCAGAGTGTGAGTGAGTGAGTGTGCATGTGTGTGCTTTGATGTCTGTACCAGTGTGTTTGCACTGGGAGAAGGGAGCTGCTGTGTATGTGCTTGCATATAGCTGTGTGTGCGTGTGCATGTGCGTGTGTTGATGAAAGGAAGCATCTACTGCTCGTGCTGCAGGATTTTTTCCCCTCCTGCTTCTCCTCCCCTTTGTCTCTGGACTGGTGACAATGAGTGGAGGTGAGAGGGCAGCAGTACCAATGCAACACCATTCATCACACATGTCAAACAGCTAGACCAGCTGCTGGGGACAAGCAGCAAAAATTAGCATTTCATCCTTCTCCCTCTCCCTCTCTCTCTCTCTCTCTCTCTCTCTCTCTCTGTCCGTCTCAGCCTTAATCTCTCTATAAATTTCCGTCATAGCTCCACATTTGATAAATGACTCCAGAAACCACATAATTTTCCAGCTGTTTGGATGAAAACGTGGCGTTATTGACCAACACTTCCCATATATTGAGTTTTGTGTCACAAAGCAGACAAGTCTGGGCACAGTTCTTCTTTAATAACACTACTATCCCTGTGCAGCTTAGTCCTTAATGACAGTGTGGAGGAATGATATTGACTATGTTACTGCTTAAAGGTTCTGTACTTGACATTCAGAACATTAAAATAGCAGCAAACAAATATTTGCTATGTAAAGATATAGTGGTGTCCTGAGCAGAGAATGAAGTCACACTCCCTCTGTGTGAGTTGTAATCCGAGTTTCTCTGTTCTTTGTTTTGGTAGCCGGTCCGGCCGCACATGCATGTTAATGTATGCGAGTCCCTCCTTTTAGCGTCTGTATTTGACAACCTGGGAATGAGAACAGGTTGGTTTTCATCAGAGTTAGCTGAAAGCCTGTGCGTCTCATACAGACGCTTAAGGGTCCTTTGTGTGTCGTATCAGAGGCCGAGGGCCGTGATAAAGCACGGGTAGCTTATTCAGCAGGCTAAGGTAGTCAATCTCTGTCTGTATTCAACTAACAAGTATTTTCATTGTTGATTAATCGGACAATTGTTTTCTTGATTAACTGATTAATCCCTTTGATTGGAGCCAGAGCCCAAGATGGCATCTTCAAATGTTTTGTCCAGCCAACAGCCTGTAACCCTGAGATATTCATTTTACAGTGATATAAAACAGATAAAAGCAGTAAATTGTCACACTGGAGAAACTGGAACCTGTGAATGTTTGAAAAACTGGAAAATTACTAAAACGATGATCAGAATATTTAATTTTCTGTGGATTGATTAAACTACTAACCATTTCAGCTCTAATCTCTTCTTGCCTAAATATTCAGCTTGGATGCTGTGCTTTCCTCATCTTGTGCAACATTCAGCACAAAAAAACAAACTAGGTACTCAGTTAACATGGTCTTTATTAAAAGGTAACTTGTGGAGTGGAGTGAGTTCATATTAACCCTCAACCAACAAGAAAAACAAATGCATATGCAAAAACAGAATTCCCTTTATACATACATAAACGTGACCAGAAGCATATTTATTTTGTGTTGGGCTCCGAGTGCTGCCAAAACAGATGACTTCAACTCAATACTGTTCCTAAACACATTGTGTGTAGACACACATGATCATGATTTTTAAGAGGGATGCTGATAGATAGATAGATAGATAGATAGATAGATAGATAGATAGCGTGTGGGAGGGGGGGCGTTACATTTCACCTTGCAGTCTTTTCAAAAGGGACTATACAAGCTGAGAGCAGGCATGTTCATGAAAGCAGAGAGATTTTATTCAAGAGAAAAGAAAACTGTTGGCAGAAATAAACAGTAATTGACTGTCATGTATTGTAATGGCTTGTGTGTGTGCGGTGCGTGCGTGCGTGCGTGCGTGCGTGCGTGCGTGCGTGCGTGTGGTGCGTGCGTGTGTTAGCACCACACATTGCCACTAGATGTTTTCATCTAAGTACTTGTCATACTGACTGAGTGTACCCGTGTTTCTGAATACAGAGCTTTAGGTGTTCCTGTGGGCTTTTAACATGCCATTGGCTGCTAGTGGGATGGCTTGATGAACAATCTCTTAATCAAAGCTTAATTGTTTAGCATGATCCTGAGTGACCTGCTTAATGGGAACCCCCCCTTGATTAATGATGTGTGTTAACGAACACAGTGGGAGACACCCCAAAACCTTGTCTGACTCTCGTTAATTAAAGGCTGGGTCCAACAGTATCTGGGACTAGATTATGCATAATGTAATGGAAATAACAACTCAAAGCCTCAAGTTAACTAATGTTTGTTTTGTAGCAGCATGACAGTACATGTTGTATTAGATATTTTATAACATTACATTGTCTTCAGGTGATTTTTCTTGAGGATTTTGGATGTTCTGTAGAAGCAAGATATATATTTCTTTTGTCCTCTTGTGTATATCCCAGGGAATCTAAGAGTACATACAGTAAAAAGATAAATTCAGAAATGTTTTCTTTGACTGTGAGCCCAAACTACACGTGTCCCTCTGCATGTCCTTTTTAAATCATGTCTACAAAAAAATAAGCATTTCTAAACCCACGCTCTGCCTTCTGCTTGAAAACCACACCGAAGAAAAAAGAAGCGGCTTTGCCAAGGCCAGTTTTTGTCTGTGGTTGTATAAAGTGGGGGGGAAATATGCAAAACTATCTCACACACACACACACACAGACACAGACACAGACACACAGACACACACACACACACGACAAGTCGGAGTAAGAAAAGCAAGCGGTTTTATTTTGAGAACACACTTGGAGGACACTGGCTTCAAAAAGCAGCTGTAATTTCGTGAACACACCACACCAATTAGAATGCCATGTCACCCCCTGATGAGGCAAAAATACAAACGCTCACCGCACTCCAACGTGCAACTAAATCTAAAAACACAGAAGTGGAGCGTTTTTTCCCTCCAATTTACCAGAACCAACCTGAGGTGAGAGATTTCCTGTAAGTCTCGATCCACATGCTGACTTGTTAAAATATCAATCACAATGTCACGTTTGATTTGATCGTGGTCTGACCTTCGACTTCCTTCACCCGGTTTGAACGTTATCAGGCGATTGAATGGGCGTTATCAGTGGTTATCAGCCTCCTCCAAAAAAAACGTTGTTTGTACAGGGAGCGTATTACGACCTGTAGTTACCTTTTAAAGTTACACGCCCTCTGGCGGTCGTGTATTGACGTTTTATTGTGACGCGTCTCCCGATCTGTTGATGTTATGGCGCCAAAAAGCTGGAAATAATGTTTTACTATAGTGTCCTATCTGTGATGCAATAAAAATATCTGTTTCTTTAAAAAAAAGTCGGAATATTTCAAGAAAAACGTTTCGAGTAAAAAGTCGTGATATTTCGAAAAAAAAGTCATTAAGTCGTAATATTTCAAGAAAAAAGTCTTACTGTTCTGAGTAAAAAGTAACAACAAAGCAAAATGTAAGTTAAAGTGATTCTTGTGTGTTTTAGTGCCGTTTTAAGAGTTTTAAGCATCATTTTTTGATTATCGGGATAATATCGTGAATCGCAATTATTTTGGCAGGATAATCGAGACATTAAATTTTCATATCTATATAAATAATGTAGCTTGCTCAATTCTTCTATTCCTTTCTCACCAAATATTATTTTTTAAGAAATATTTCAACACAGACGGAGATACACTGACTTCATAAAACATGTGCACTTGAAACAAGATATTGTAACGCACGCACGCACGCACGCACGCACGCACGCACGCACGCACGCACGCATGCACACACGCAAGCACGCAAGCACACACACGCACACGAAGACACGCAGGCACGCATGCAGGCATGCACGCATGCACGCACGCACAAACACACTACATCTCGAGTGTTCCAGCAGCCTGCAGGGTTTTGCCAGTGTCTTCTGTAATGACCACACCTATCTTTACACACTATAAACACCATTAAACATTTACACACACACACTTAATTTCAAGCAAACACACCACACACACATACAGCATTCAGAGCCACATATTTTACTTTCCATCTGCGAGGACGCTTAGCCTCAATGTGTGTGTGTGTGTGTATGTGTGTGTGTGTGTGTGTGTGTGTGTGGCGATGGCCAAACAAGGGTTCATTTTCTGTCTGTGTTTTTATTCATGGGGGGTGAGCAGGGAATACAGAGACCTCTATCTGTCACACACATCAACACACACACACACACACACACACACAGAGAACAGAAATCTATGGGTCAGATATTCTGGCCATGGCCCGGGAGGATCCTTTTCAGGATGAGGAAAGCTGCCCGCTGTGCGTGTGTACGTGTGTGTGTGTGTGTGTGCGCATGCGTGCCTGCATGTGTGTGTGTGTGTGCGTGCATGTGTGCGTGTGTGTGTGCGTGTGTGTGCGTGCATGTGAGATCGG
>JAOVVB010001563.1:0-17361 GCA_028570985.1 Heterobranchus longifilis | reverse complement strand
TTGTTATTTTGTTTTGGGTTTTGTTATTTTGTTTTCAGTTTTGTTAATTTGTTTTGCACTTCAGGGCCACCGTATAACAGACTACCCTGCTGTAATAGAACCAAAAGGTGCTTCAACTAAAAAAACTAAATGGTTACAATTATGCATATTTCTGCAACCAGGTATTTTTTAGCTTTTTTCCTATAACTGTTTCAGGTTGTTTTCCAGTTGGTTTGTACAGGTTAGACATCAAATTAAAGATGAAAAAAGGTCTGAAATGCACTTTTTTTTATCATGATCTCGTGATTTACATCACAAAAGCCTGTGATTTTAACAAGGGCTTGCAGACTTTTTATATTCACTGTATACACAAACACACTCCATCTCCACCTCATTTTACTATATTTAGATTAACCTCAGACACAAGGGATACATCTGGGATCCAAATCAAACAGTGTCTGGTTTCTAGCACATAAGATAAGAGTAGAACAGTATAGGGTCACACAGTCAGATTAACATTATAAAGTCTTATACATTATAAAATCTTAAGGGTAAAAACTTAAATAAGGTCTAATGTGTACAAGCAATTTGACAGCGGTGCAACAGTAAAACACGGCATCATTATCTGTCTAGAATAAGAGCCTAATTAAAGGCTCATTATCAGTCCAGACCATAAGAATCTATCACAGATAATCTTTTTAGAAAGCAGCCATGGTGCTGATGAGAAACGCTTGTCCCTGCGTACTTGTCACTCAAGCACTCGTCATTTACTTTAGAAAACACCAGCCTGATCACTGGACCTCACAGGACTTCAGGTCGAGGTCACTTCATGTGTTTAAACAAATAACTCAAACAGGGTTAGTGTTTACACACACACGTACACACATTTTGCATGGCTCATGTGGGGTGTGTCTACATACCTCTTGGTGTTGTATGTCGTGTCTTGTGGAGTCTCCTCCAGGAGGGTCACGTAGACCAGAGCGCATGTCAGGATGAATAAAACAGTCAAGGTGTGCGCTCTCCTGTTCAGACAGACAAAACAAAAAATTGATGACTAAACACTGACTTGGTTGTGATTTGGAGAAACCCCAGGATGATCAGTCTTGATGCCAAATGAAGACCTTTTGCTTACTTCACATTCTACAAAGCTGATAAAGGTCCTTGGTAAAGGAACAGACTTTCACACACACACGTTATAATTCAGAATTAAAACAAGCTCATTGAAAGCTACCTTTTCGGTTTAAAAGAAATTCTGAAAAACAGAACACCATCAGGCACAACAGCTCTCGGAGTATGCAAAACAATGAAAATAGCAGACTATAAAGGTAATAACAGCAGGGATGTGGGTGCTCTACTTTTAAGCAGCATACCTGTAACACCACACCCAACTTATATTTCTTGTTTAAGAAAATGTGTGTTGATGAGCACGGTTAGGTTAAATTATAGAATCAGAAGGTTTCATTAACTTTGCATAACAGCACCTCATTTACATCCTGCAACAGAAATTGCAGATTTATATTACAGGATTAATATTAACACACTTTCCACCAGTGTGCGTGTTAATGCTCCAGCTGAAATACCCAGAACATGCACTGTTTCACTGTCTATGTAAATGAGCTACTGCTGAACCTGCAGAGAACTGCAGCGATGAGAAACTAGCTTCTATATGTGCTGGCGATGCAACTTACACGATGCCAACTAAAGGCGCAGAGTGGTACTAAGAGGGAATATGTAGAAAATTTCAAGTGTGTGGAAGTCCGGGATAAAAGCAGGCAAAGAGTTCGAGAGACAAAGCAAGACAAGATCAGGGAAGGAAGCATTTAACGTTGTTTTAAGAAAGACTGGACTGGCTTCAAATGAAGGCAAATGAGCCCTAGAGTACAAGTGCCGACATTGAAACTTAGTGGCCTCCGACCTCTGTTAAACAAGAAGGAAAAAGAAGAAAGATGCCAGGGGAGGGGATCTTCTTTTATGAGGTCATAAAAGGGGAAAAATTTATTTGCTTGTTTACACCTGGCCATTACAATAAACTAAAAGGGTGGAATAAAAATTTTTTCTTACATTCTGCTTGTAAACATGACCAAAAAGTACATTTTGCATAATGGTTCCAATTAAATTGCTCACTGTGATGCGTTATCCTTCCCACAGCAACCCACATCCCACTTACATCTCAGACTAATAATAAACAGATTTTTAGGGACGTGTTGCATAACAAATTAAGGGATACAACTGTTGGTATGGGGAAGTTTTCATTAAAGTAAATAATTCCTGACATTGATTACATTATAGAAGCTTTAAACAGTCATGTCTTCACCAGAATCTCCCTTTACCTCCTGCATGAAGTTAATACTTAAATTAAAAACACTCAAACACAAAATAAATTCACAGCTTCTCAGTCCTCATCCTGAAGACTCAAGCCTTGGAGACATTTAAAAGCTGCCATTGCTGTCAAATGACCGTGGTTAAAGAGGAATACTACCTCTGACATACAAATATGGATTGTTACTGTTAGAATTATGTTAACAGTTGCGGCTGCAGTTAAAGGAATCCTGTGTCCTTGCTCGTTGCTTTCCCTGCCCCCTTCCACTCCTGTATCTGTCCAGCTTAAAGTCTTTAACCAGCCTGAGCACCACATTTCTGCTGAGTTAGTCGAACAGAAGAAAAGCCAACATAAACCTGGCATCCTTAAATCCTCCGCATGAGTAGGACGACATTACTCCTTTCAGTAAGGAGTGTGTATATAGTCATGATGGATCATGATCAGCAAGGCAGATACAGGAAAAAAAAGGGCTCCATTTCTCTTTGCATGTATACATGTACATGCTCAAAAACACGTTTCAGGTTTACAGACACTACCAGCGTCTCAATCTGAGATATTTTATTATTCACAGATCAATGCTGCGCTGAGAGCTTAAGTGCACACTGTAAGGAGTTCATGACTCTAGAGGTCAGGTAAACGGTACAACCTGAATCGGAGTAGTGTTCGTTTTAAAGTCATAATGTCTTGACGTAAGTGTACTACAACGGCCAATAGATCTAGCACCTCAAACGAATGCCGTGTACACATACTCACAAAAAGCGCAAAAAAAAATCATAGTGCATGACTGCAGAACATGTTGTACAATAAGACAAAGAACTGAATTGTTATGATGATTTGGTAGTAATATCTTACTACTAAATTATAACATTAATTAATTAATTCATATATTATATTAGTAGTAATATTAAATAATGCAGAGATTAAATAAAAAAAAAATAGGGCAAAAAAAAAAAAGGTTAATCAAAAAACAAACACTAATATACTACATCATTAACATTAACATCGTTGTGTCCTTGCTGAACATATTGTTCTTTCATGTTATTTCAGAGCATGCGTGCAGGAATTTGAACTCATTTACCTACTGAGGTCAGACACTAATGTTAGATGATGGGGTGTTGAGGTCAGGTGCAGGACGTGCAGTTCTTCTACACAAAAAGTGACAGACCACCAATGGGGCTCGCTTTGTGCACAAGTGCATTGTTATGCTGGAACAGGTTTCAGTGAAGGGAATATGTAATATACAGGATACAATGGAACAGGAATGGTAATGGAGTGATTGTCATGTCAGGTCTACATACAGCATGCCATATAGTGCTAGCTGAAGTAACCATGGTTGATGAGTAACGAATTGCTAGAAATAGATAGGCTGATTAGCTTTAAAGCAATCAGTGACCTTTTTATTTCAGGTTGAAGCCCATGTACATGTCCGACTGTCTTTCTGTATGGCAAAACTCTCGGCCTAACTTATTAATAGAAATAAATAAAATTGTGTAAGATTGAGTATCTTACGCCTTGTTTGCGCTTGTACACTTCATTTGTCGTCAGCCAAATACACTCCCTGTTCGGTAATCGGAGAGTAAATCACAGATGAGAAATCGAAAATGTAAGTGGGATAAAGATTAAGTTTTGTGTTAAAACAACTCCACACTCCAGCTCGTTAAAAATCACTTACACCACTTCAGTGGTGTTATTTCAGCAGTGGAAATATTAAACAGTTATACTTATTTTAAAGTAGATTATTAAATGCGGCACATAATTGTCCATAACATCGCTTTTACTCAAGATTTTGATTTGACTTATGGTGCAGGTTAAACTTCAGGTAGGTATCTAAGTAATGCCGAAGTTTCAATAAATTCTGTTTTGTGTGATGCTGTGACATAATCTGGCTGGACAGACATACAGATATACAGACAGAAGTTTTTCTAAGACTGGTTTCGGGTCCTCCTCTGTATGGAGCTTAAAGATATCATTGAAAGAGCGAGTTCTGACCAATGTACAGACAAAAACTTTTTTTTTTTTTAATGTCTAATGCACATAGGCAGTGTGAATGATGCCTGTCAGTTTGCTTACCAGAAGAAAGTGTTGGTTCCATCGTCAAACACCTCGCTCTCGGTGCTCCGCTTGCCGGCTCTGCTGCCTCTGACCCCGGGCTCGTGCGCGGCTCCGGTTACCGGCGGCTCGGCAGCCCCGGGGCCGTTACTGAGCTGCTCCTCGGCTGTAGGGTTACCACTGAGGGCCAAGCTGCTGCTCTTCTTCGGCTCGGATTTGGCCATTGTTTATTTTTCTTTAGCGTTTTATTCTTAGTGTATGTTGCACCAACCGAAAATAAAAAGTAATGAGTGTCCTCAGTCCCCTCCTCGGTCAGACTGTCTAACGGAGGCATGCAGGAGGAAACTACAGCATTCACGTGAGACCAAACTTCTAATGACCCTCTTCTTCCATTACCTGATTAATCAATCAATCAGCACGCGAGTCACCCGACTGTACCACTGACGTACTTCCTACAGTGTGCGGTTATGGAAACGCACGCGCTCTATTGTGGCGTCTGGCTCACTGCTGCACTGTTGAGTATTGAAGTCACCTAGCTAGGGTACACCGACAGCCCTGTATGCAATCAACACATTAACACCGTTCAATAACAAATGCGCTCACACTAACTGAGCTTCAAGCTAACGACTCACCCACTCACCCATCTATAACATCTTCCTGTTGTTACAGCGTCACAATTACTAACACGTCCTTACCCGTCAGCTCTCTCGGATGTGACAGTGAAAGGCGACTTGTCAATAACCCGCATGTAACCTCACTCACCACCTTGTCTACCCCCTGGCTGTGGAAATGGACATACAGCCATAGCGCTAGATCGCGCGTTCTGACGTCACTTCCTCTTCAGGCGGAACACAATGGAACGTTCAAGGGCGTTACACTGCGCTCTGGTTGCGCAGAAATGGCGCATAAACGCTTCCCCAATATTTCACCTTGTCTATCATACACTGTAAAAAAAAAAATAATAATAATAATAAAAAGTTGGCATTGGTGCCTGTCATGCAGAAGGCCCGGGTTCGATTCCCACCCAATGCCCAACCCTGAGCCACTGAAAGTAGCAGATCAATTGGGCGAGTTTGCATCAGGAAGAGAATCTGGTGTAAAAGCTGTACCAAAGTTGTGCAGATCGGATCATCTGCTGTGGTCACCCCTTGACGGGAGCAGCTGAATATACCAAACAATAAATGTAAATGGTAGACTACATCTGGTTCGGGTTGTTCAGCTAGCATTTGGGTTTGATGAAGGTTTCCTCTAACTGGTGACTCTGTGCAGTTCTTAGTTTGTGTTTATGATTACTATATTTACTTATAATTCAACTCTCTTTACATTTCAGGCTTAATTTAAGTACTGTATCTAAACTTTATTAAACCTCATTTACTGTAGGTTTAGGTTTAATAGCTACTTTAAAACTGAAACAAACTCACCAATTACATCAGTAAAAATGTAGGCTACTCTTAAAATAGTGTGATCCAGTTATTATTTAAAGATCAGCCTGTGCTTGAATGTTCAGAGTGTACTGAGACTTCAGCCACCTGGAAGGCTCATAGTGGGCAAGCACTTTGTGAATCCAGGGCTCCCATTTAGTATGTCCTACATTTCCTCGCTTTCCCTTGTCAAAGAACGAAAATCCATGGGGTGGAGCTGGACCTAATTAAGGTCTTCTTACCTGGATGAAGCTGGACAGTGCATGTGTCCCTCTTTTCCCTCTAAAATCTGAACCTCAAGTGTGTCTCACTAACTGATGGCAAAAATCACAGAAACAAAGCTTGGTAAGTTTATGTTACCACAAGCCAGTGTGCAAACATATTATAAACATTCTTCTTTATTAGAGCCTAAGATGTCTTGAAATAATTTGAATTTATGAAAAGAATTCTGCACAAATGGGACAAGCAAATTTTTCTTTAAACATATAAAGCAAAAGGGTAATAAAGAGATTAATTAATTATCAAAACTTTTTTAAACACCTACTTTAATTTAGATTGAAGACTCCTTTAATCCATTAAACAATGTTGTAGGCTTGTAAGAAAATTTGTGGTCATGTTTGAACTAATGAAATTGTGAATGAAAACTTACTGAGCCAGTTTGTCATGCACAATATTCTCTTTTCTAGGAATCAGACTTTTAGCCTTTTAATATCCTCACTAAGAACAGTTTTTTTTTCCTTTTACGTTTTTTTGTGAGACATTAATTTAATTTCAAATGTTGATCAATTAATACAATTTTTTTAAACAGACCCCACTACAGGTCACTTTCAAATGGTTGATATGTTGCTATATGGTAAAAGTCAATACAGTAAAAATCAATACATTAACAAATACTAAATATGTTTTTGGGAATTAGGTGTAATTTATTTTTTGTGCTATGCTATTATACTGTATAACACCATAATACTATTTAAAGTCACCCTGACATCTAGTTATTTTTTTAGCATAGCATACCTTAACAGAGTGGGAGAGATTGCTCAATCACAATAAATTTAACACGTTTTTCAATATGAAATGAGTTATAACTGGTTTCCTGAGAGAACTATATTTAGTTTACAACTAAATTGCTACTGATTCATTGTAAGCACTTATCGCACCAGTTAAACAGGACCAAATACCACATAACATACACATCATTAAAAGAATGAATGTGTTATTTAATACCATTTTGGAAATGTCAATTTATTTAATCAAACTTTTTTGATGTTTATGAATATAACAAACTTTGTACCAAAGTTCACTCTACTTGTGTCATATTACCATATTAAAGTTATTTAAACATGTACACAATTATAAACTGAGAACAACAATCTACTTTGCTGGAACATGTAACAATAGGCCTTTGGGGTAATTCATCAATAAAGGCGTTTCCAAATTTTTTGTAAGCTGATGACTTGAACCTTAAAAATTTGCCTTAAGTGCTTCTGGAGTTGTTAATCAGGTTCTTTATCTACACAACCATCCCTTGCTTGTTTTTATGGGGATGTTTTGTTGCAAGTCTTATAGGAAATCTACTTCAATCATACCATACATTTGGAGAAAGGTTTGGTCTTGTTGCTGCTTCTGCAAACAAATCCAAATAATTAACATTTTCCTCCCTGATTTTATTTTTTTTATACTGGACCTGACTGGACTTGAGGCAACCTACAGCCTCAAACACTTGTCTTACCCACATGAATTAATTTCTACTAACAGGGCTTATTGGTCTGGTGCAAGGTTAACCTTTTCTCCATGTTGGAAGGGAGTGACCCAAGTTCATCTCATAGAGTTGGGCCTGATAAGAGAGAACAATCTGGTACATGAATAAGCAGTAAGATAAGCAGAATAATTATGAGCGATATCACTATCTCTGTAAATTACATCATATTTAGGGCCCAAACACTATGACATCAGCATGATGATGCCATGATTATAACATCACCATCACTCAGATAACGCTTTTTTAATAGCGCTGATGTCATAAATGTGCTATGGCCCTTTTTTTCTTCTAAGGATTTATTTTCTTCCAAAAATCTGGGCCCTTTTGGGGGTCTTAACATGCTCAAAAACTCATGGAAATTAGCACACAGGTTGAAATCTGCTGCCATTAGGACACCTGGGGGTCTGGGCCCTGTGTGTGGCTCAGGGCCTTCACAGGAGATTTTCCTGCATAGCTCATACACATTTGCAAGTATACATGTCAAACTTGGTACATTTCTAGATCTCATTGAGCTGAACAATTTTCACCATGCATGTCATGGGCTCAACACAACACAAGGTCAGATATTTTGGGTCATTTGCAAAACGCACATTTATGACATCAGCACAGTACATACACACACTATACTACACACACACACCGTACACACACTACACATCCTACACAAACGATGACTGGCCCAAGCACCTGCACCATTATGATCGCCACCAAACTGGCCCACATTGAGTCACATCAGCATCCAGGGATTTTTGGAGGTCTTAACATGCTCGAAAGGCACACAGGTTGTATGTTGAGCACAGCTGGCGACAGTGCAGGTGCGATCATCGTTCACACATACGCACACACTGGTTTGGCTGGAAACTTCTTTAACAAAGAACCTCTCTAATGACATTTGCGCACGCACATACACACACACACGGAATCACTGCTCTCTGACAGAGACTCTGGAAACTGGATCTTTAGCAAGGAACCTCTATAATGACACTTGCGTTTGCTTTACGTGCACGCACACGCGTGGTCACAATGTTATAATAAACAGTACACTCGCGCACGGATGTTGATTATACAAGTGACGCGCACACACACTGAGACTGTGCATGGGAGACAATTACCCACAATCCCAAATGCACGAGAGAGAAGAAACATTGGCTCAGTTGTGATCACGTGATGCTCAGCAGACAAAGCTCTCCCTTGATCACGTGACGCTCGGCAGACTTGACATACTACTTGTCTACATACTACTCAAGACCTCGCTCGTTTATCAAGTTAAAATTTTGAAAAAAGATTTTGCTCGCCTTACAAAAACGGTCATAAACCAAGTTTATGGTTTATGGTGTACATGGTAGAGATTTCACTGCTACATGTAAATCCTACTTTAAGTAGCCTGAATAGAAGTAACATACATACCTGAAATATCGAGTAGGTGGCTTGTTACTCAGTAACTCTGAAGCCTGGAATAAGAAATGCCTCGTTGCTGATTTTGAAAGATTCAGCATTACTGAAATAAGATAGCATAACACCTGATGTGAACTGTACTGTATGTATCTTGCCTTACATTAACAAATTTATCAAATAGAAATTCTAAATAGCTTAACGATTAAGAGATCAACCCAAGAGTGTCAGTCGAAGCTGAATGTGTTAAGGTTCTGGGTTACTGATTAGAAGGTCTGCCATTCATTCTTTCATCCAGCAAGTTGCTTCTGTTGCGTCTTGAGCAAGGCCGTTAACCCAGTATCCTCCAGGCTCGCCATGTCCTCTGACCCAGCTTCCCAACAAACAGAGATATATGAAGAAAAGAAAAGAAGAGGGAATTTTCTTTCATTAAAATAAAATCCAGTATATTTACCACAACTAGTGATTGATGTGATGCTCAACAAGCTAACGTTAGCATTGTTCCTAACTAAGCTTAGTGTACTGATCACTGCACTCATCATATACTGGAATATAAATGAACACAGTACATAATAATCAAGAATAAATGCATGGCATTCTACTGTAAATCTGGATTTGATTCACCAAAAGTTTTTTCCTCTTTCTTTCTGGGAGAGAAAAGAATTTTTTTTTCTTTATATTCTTCATCACAATGCATAGATTTTATTTATTTATTAAGCAAACTGTTAGGGTGATCTGATAAGCTTTCCTCTTCCAGGATGTTTGAAAGATGTTTGTATCCAGGTGTCAAATTTCAAATTTCTCAAGTTATGAAAAAACAACTGTTTCAAAAAAACAACAGAAATTGTTCAAAATGCAAATGCCAGTAGTGTAACTCTTCCTCTGTACAAAGGTCTCAACATAGTCTCTGTCACTTGAGAGAACAGAGATTTTGTACTATTGCTGAACTGAACTCTAGAATTATTTTTGCAAAAAAATCTGATGCGCACTGTTGTACCAGTTACTGTCGCACTTAATGGTCTCCCACTGCACGGTTTGTCTTCAGTGCTGGTTTCTTCTTCATCCACCTGTGCACATTGCTTTTGTCAATGGCCTTGTCTTCATAAACATTCTCTAGCACAGTGAGAGACCTTCAATTGTGATAAAAGAGATTTTCATAGATAATTTAAGAATCGGCTTCAACAACTGTGCAAATGCATCGAGTGTGATGGAGGCGATGTTGAGGAGTTTCCATAGAGGAAAAGTTACTCAACCAACCTATGCAATTTGAACAACCTATGTCAGTTATTAACAAAGTTATACTTACTTTTGCATTACTTTCAGTACAGTCCAATGAGTGCTCTTTATTAATCACAAAAGAATTATTAAAAGTAAATTTCAAGAAATTTGATATAGTGTGACTCTCAGAGAGCAAAAGTTGTGACCGTTAGCAAGTCAATATTTTTTTGCACAATTTACAGTATACAGTTTTCACCAGCAAGGGTGGATTATGATTTTTTTTTTTTAAACAGAGATTTTGCACTATTGCTGTACTTATTGAAAACTAGATAATTTATATTTCATCCTTTCCCCCCCTTAATTTTCAGTTAGACATAAACTCCTGGTTACAAATCAAACTAAAACCTCTTAATCTCATCCACATATTAGAATTGTCAGAATGGGCTAAGTTTAGCATCAATTAAATCCAGTTTAGCATCTAGGCAAGCTCATAAATATAGAAGAAAATGTCAACAATTGTGGCAATAAAGTACTGGCACTACTGTACCTTAGTTTCAATATTCTGCACTAAGCAATGATAATAAGAATGTCTATTTTAAACGCCACAAACATCGTCTAATTTGAAAAAAAAAACTGTTGAGGAAAGTTTTGCTAATTTGTTAATGTTAACTGGTTATATTTACTGTAGCTATAGTGAGCCTCCTCTTTTTGTATTCCTGGGTTAGGCTAGCCTTGATTCCCCTAGCTAAGATAAATTGCCTAAAGAGCAATTCAAATCTTATCTAATAGTAAATGCAGAGATTTAAGAAGATTTTCAGAAAAAAAAATCAGATATAGTTGATATAGTAAAATAGACTCTAGGTTTGAACCAAAGCATAAAATGATACATTGGTTTGGGTTCTCTAGTATAAAGCCCTGGGTTGTTTAGCATTTACATTGGCATTTTTAACATCAGACCAAAAGACATAACAGAAGGCATGAGCATAAGGTCACAACCTGATTGGACAGATGACAATAATTTTGTGACAGAACTCGTTGAACCAAAAAAAAAAACTGCATTGTGCTGGCCTAAATATGCTTGTTGCATTCTTCATTTGGTGGTATCTTTTTTATCTTTTATTATTTTACCTTCTTGCTGGTTACTCTCTTTTGTTACAATGTCGAATCACATGATTTTCCAGGTCACATCTTGTGATGTCTCTCATTTCTGTTTGATGGGATTCTTTGGATCATGCATATTCACGGTTCAATTGAATTGACCTACATTTTCAAAAGGTCTTGGTTCAGATGGCATTATTCACACTTGTTTAGATGAACTAACTAACAGGTTGTGATATGGAAAATATATGCTGTTTGTAAATATTGTACTTTTAAATTGTGACTGGCTCTCCCAAACCGAAAAAGTGTCACCATCTCTTCTCTGCTCCATGGCCCCTTTGACTGCTAGGATGCTATGCAAACATCCATGTTCATAGAAAATACACTCTGCTCAAATACAAAATTACTCCTTTTGTGCTCATTTTATTGCAGTCAAAAATGCAAAAGTTTAATTAATAAGAAGACAAGTAACAAAATGTGTTACCAGAATCTCCATTTAAGAGCTAATTGTACTGACATCTAGTGGATAGATTTTGTGTAGAAAAGTAGTGCCTGTGTGTCAGCATTTACGCTGCTCAAAAATTGAAACAAATCAGGTCTCAACAGGAAAAATCATGCCGGATATCTATACTGATATGGACTGGGTAATGCATTAGAAATTGAAGGATGCCACATCGTTTTGGTGAAAAATAAAATTCCAGGGCTGAATTCAAAGACACAACAAAAATCATTAGAAATTATGCAACAGGTTATTCTATTTTGCTGAAAATTTATTGCAGCAACTCAGAATAGTACAGTAGTTTTTATGACAACGTCGGGCATGCTCCTAATGAGTCCTGTGGTATCTAATCCCAGATCTGGACCAGGACATCCATGAGCTCTTTAAAAGTCTGAGGTGCAACCTGGTGGTCTCAGATAGACTGAAACATAATGTCCCAGAGGTGTTCTAGTGGATTTAGGCAAGCATGTGGGCAAGTCAATGGTATCAATTCCTTCATCGTCCAGGAACTGCCTGCACACTCTCGCCACATGAAGCCGGGCATTGTCGTGCACCTGGAGGAACTAGAACCCACTACACCATCATAGGGTCTGACAGTGGGTCCAATTTCTTCCCTATAACTAATAATAGTCAGGGTGCTGTTGTTCCGCAAAACAAGGGAAAAAATGTCAGTGGCCTCTACATGTAACACCATTTTTGTGGGGTCGTCTCATTGTTGCCCTTCTAGTGCATCTGTTGTTAGTTTCATTAACACCAAAGCAACTGAAACTTATGAACAACCCCCTCAGACACTTAACTGACCAGACCAATATCCCACAAGTTTAAATTCTTTGATGCTACTATATTTCAATCAAAAAGAGTTCCTTTAACTTTTTGAGCAGTATGGTAAGTTTCTCACCTGCCATATAGAAGGCCTGGGTTCATTTCCCACTCAATGCCCAAACCCCAGCCACTGGATGCAGTGAGAATCCCAACCCCGGATAAAGTGGGGGGCAAAAATACTACAATCTATCATTTTTTTACAGCAAATTTTTTTGGAGAAATTGCTTCCCAAAATAAGGGAAATCCGTCTCTTCTTTCTTGGTGGGTCCATTCAAACATAATCGCTGTAACAAACTACTATGCACACAGTGCTGACTGGAGAAGCGAGACATGTGAACGAGCCTTTACCTAAGACGAATCGATATTACAGAAAGCCACTAGTCATTGATCACATGACCCTCAGGGAAACTAAACAAGCCTTGAAGTGAGACTTTATTCATAAACACTCCTATTTTGTAATTAATAAGGTAAAATAATTAATGTATAAATGTATTCATATATACAAAGACATTTCTACATTTATAACATTTATTAAAAAAATTACACACACTGCTCTTTTTGTAATCTCTTTTTATAAATCTGGATATCTGGTGCCTTTATTGGTCATGTGACCACAAAAGGGTATAACCAAATATATCCATGTATTATATGGTTAATGAGTTGTTTTCATTATAATATTTCCTTAACCCCCCTGTGTACCTTCACTCTGTCCTCCTCCTGTCTGGGACTGCTGTTAGTGTGTGTGTGTTAGTGAGAGTGTGAGTTTTGTGTTTTGGCCTTGTCGCCCCGCACAAGGTTGCAAACATTGTCATACAACATTGTGGCAAAATTCAAGCATCGACACCTGTCTCCTCTCACATTCCTGCACACTTTACCCCTCTGTCTTGTGGGAACCATTTATTTGGGATTCATATTCTCAGAGAATCTTTATTTGCTCTTATTCTATCGCATTTTTCATAGCCTAAATATGGGACCGGATGCAATAAATATAGCTTCGTGGTTCCTTATCACAACTTATCAAGATGGCCAAAGATATCTCTGTTCAGAAGCCAATGTAATTAAATTTGGAAGAGAGAGATGCTTTTGATGATGATGTAGAGGAAGAGGATCAAATTTCTGACAGTGACTTTGAAGAAAAGGTTGAGACTGAGCATCAGTTAGTTTCAAAGCAAAGATGAGACACAGAACGAGTGCATCAGCAGCCAGCTCCAGGACCAGACCAAGATCATTAGCAGCTAGCAACTGAAGAAATATGGATGTCAAAAAATGGTGAAATTAAATGGTCTTCTCGCCCAAGAAATGAGCCACCCAGCATGACTGCCAATGTGATAAGAATGCAACCAGGGCCAAGGGGGATGGCAATTCTCATTAAGTCTTCTCTTGAGCTTTTTGTCACAGATTCAATCCAGTATTCTGAATTTTAATAATTTATGAGGAAGGCATGTTTTCTGGAACAAGGGGAAAGAAGATGGACCAAACCCATTCACAAGCCCACTTTGGAGTCCTTATCCTTGCTGGAGTTTTCAGGTCCAAGGGGGAATCCACAGAATCCCGGTAGGATGCAGAAACTGGCAGAGAACATTTCCATGCAACGATGTCCCTGGGAAATTCCCACATAATTTCCAGGATTATCCACTTTGATAAATGAGATGACAGACCGGCTTGATGTCAGAGAGACAATCTACTATAGCTGCCATCAGGCTGGTGTGGGACAAGTGGGTGCACTGCCTCCCCCTATTTTACAACCCTGTGTCTATTATTCTAGGTTGCGGCAAAAAAAAAAAAACCTGTTGATTTGTTTTCACTCATATTGATAATTAATCTTTTTATTATTTTTTTAAAGGAAAAAAATCGAGTAGCACTTTAATTTATAAATGTGATATAACAAAAGTAACTAGAGAGGTACATTTTCTGAAGAAAATGTGAGTGGTGCTTAACATAATGCTAGCAACATGCTAATCAGCTAAACGTCATGCTAGCAACATGCTATGCACTCTAGCACCATGTTAACAACATTTTCATGATGTTGCTAGCAACATGCTACTATAGCTAGCACCATGTTAACAACATTTTCATGATGTTGCTAGCAACATGCTACTATAGCTAGCATCATGCTAATCATCTTAACGCCATGCTAGCAACATGCTAATATAGCTAGCATCATGCTAATCATGTTAAGAGCAAAATGCTAGCAACATTCTAATATTTTAGCATACTGCTAGCGACATGCTAAGCACTCTAGCATCATGTTAGCGAAAATTCTAATTATGTTGCCAGCAACATGCGAATATAGTTAGCATAATGCTAGCAACATGCTAATCAGCTAAACATCATACTAGCAACATGCTAATCACACTAGCACCATGCTAGCGACATGCCACTCATGCTATTTGCAACATGTTAATATAATTAGCATAATGCTAGCGACGTGCTAATATAATTAGCATAATGCTAGCGACGTGCTAATATTGTTAGCATAATGCTAGCAACATGCTAATCGTGTTAGCATCATGCTAACAGCATGCTAATTAGGATACTAGGGGGCGTGGCTTATGAGCATCATGATAAATGCGAAAGACTGATTGGTTGCCCGAGTTAAATGATCCACAGTTAAATTCAGTTTCAAAGTTCCTATGGATACATAGGATATACAATTGTATGTCAATTGCCCCCTGTCGGGGCAGTTTACCACTCGCCCCTTAGAAAAGTCATGTCAAGACCCCCCCATTCCCGAATAAGCCAAACGATACGACACCTCTTTCATGGGTCTACGACAAACGGAACGGCACTAGTCATGCACAAAATTCCCCTGTTGAGCCACGGGGGTCAAACTAATACCCTTGTGCTTGGTATGTTCTGACACAGCTTGCAAGCCTCTTCAAATGTGGTAAATTTTATCTTTCTACGATATTCTCACTTGGTGCTAGAATCCATAATTTTTTTTTCTCAATATTAAATCTATGGGATTTTTAGGGTGATACAATTGCCCCCTGTGGGGGCAATTTATTACCCACCTCTTTACAAGAGTCATAAAATCCATTTCCTGAATGAGCCACACAATTTGCCACCTCTTTCATGGGTCTACGACGAACGGTACAGGAATAGTTACGCGCCAAAATCCCCATTATAAGTCAATGCGGCAAATTTGGGCGCCTCTTGCCTCCGGGGGTAAAACCTATACCCTCTGGTGGAGTATGTCTGACACAGCTTGCAAGCCTCTTCAAATGTGGTAAACTTAAGATTTCTATCAAATTCTCGCTCTGCACTAGAATCCGTCGGTTGGTATAAATGTTAAGTCTATGGGATTTTTTTCCCCATTATAAGTCAATGGGGCAAATTTTGGGACCTCTTGTGCCCCGGGGGTAAAACCTATACCCTTGAGCGGGGTATGTTTTGACACAGGTTGCAAACCTCTTCAAATGTGGTAAATTTGACCTTTAAATTTCCCTCTCTGCGCTACAATCTATCAAAGTTGGTCTCAATGTTAAGTCTATGGGACTTTTCATTACAAAATTACTGTCATTAAAAAGTGTGTGCAGTGTGCAAATGTCTTCATGTCTTCCCAGGCATGACTTGGTTTTGTTATGGTGTGGAGGGATGGTGGATGGTTTTATGCTTTCCCAATTCGGAGATGACGTGGGTTTATTAATTTAACACTAAGGTAGACAAGATAATAAAAACATGGGATTCTCTTTGCAATGTTAAACGCGAACACAAAACTCCCTCTGTGTTATTATTTTCTCTTTTCAACTATTTTCTTTTCACTGATCTTTGACTTTTTATCTTTTTTTTTTTCTTTTCACTTCTCTATTCCATTCAGGTTTCTCCCTTTTTCCTTTTCACTTTTCTTTTTGTTTCAGTTTTCTCTTTTCTTTTCTCTGTCTTTTCCTCTATACCTGAGCGACTCACACTCATACCTGGTGTTGCCTTATGTCCGCATATCTATTGCTTTGCCTATTGCATCCTATATAGACATGCGTCCAGGAGTCACGCATTCCCCCTGAACTAGCAGCTGCATGTGAGGGGGGACGTGGGTCTGTCTGACCGTTGTGTTTACAAAACCTGTCACGAGACCTGCGGCATTAACAAGATTATTTTACAATATGTACAATATTGTATTAATTGCAGACTGATGAATAGAGAAACTGTTCATGTGTACAATTGTTTTATGATCAAATTTTATTTTACTGTGTTCAATAAGGACCAATAGCTTGCTATTATGGAGGATGTGTCTAAATGTTGATTTGTAAACTTGATAGTCCAATTATTCAGTCAGAATGTGCCGTTCAAGTGCTGTGTTCTCAGTGGTGGGTGATGGTGGGGTTAACCCACTGAACTAAGCCAGCCTCTTTCATCATCCTATTATCCATTCTGCTTACTCTTATTTTAAACAGATTGTTTATGTAATCATGACTTGTGCATTTAACCTTCATTTGTCTTTTGCGGTTTCCCCCCACAAGTATTGCCATAATTATTACCCCTTGATAATATTGGACCCCAGCATTCTAATGGACAAGGTTAATGGTGTAATGAAAGTGAATTTATAGGGGAACAGGGGGAGCCTAAAATATTTTATTCATTTATTTTTTTGCCCATTTTCCTAAAGAGCTCCAATAAGCCTGCAGTTGATTATATGATCACAAAAATGCTAATGTGAGTAAGTCCAGTTATAATAAACAAAAATAAATATAGAAAATAGAATTTAATAATCAGTACATCATATGAATAATACACTGAACAAAAATATAAACGCAACACTTTTATTTTTGCTCCCATTTTTCATGAGCTAAACTCAAAGATCTGT
>JAOVVB010001544.1:0-17362 GCA_028570985.1 Heterobranchus longifilis | reverse complement strand
TACCTCTTTTGCCTTGATTTGTTGGAAAATGCTGGATATGTGAATTTCCCCAAGGGGATGAATAAAGTATCTACCTATCTACCTACCTACCTACCTTGTTCACTGGACAAATATCTATGAACTTCTCTCTGAAGTCTGTGTCCCCATCACCTCTTTGTACCTGGTGTTATCTTCTCCCATCTTTGCATTGAGGATGGTGACATGTTTTCCTGAGTATTTGCCCAGAATGGACCTCATTCACCCACCGTTCAAGGACATTTCTTCTTAAAACCCACTTACGCAGTTTTTACGAAGATTCTGACATTCGCTAATGTTTTCTTATCTGGTATTTGTTCTTAGGTAAGAAGAAAATCTACGCACACTCAGGAGCACTCGAGTGCATCTGAGTGCTGACATAAGGATATAAAACGCCATTGTACATGTGTCTGTGTTGAGGTCTCATGACCTCTGCTGGCATGATGTCATGATGCTACTGCTGCATTGTGTTTGTGAATAAACACACATGGTTTTGGTACAGCTTACCACTGCCTCGGCATCCAGCCGCTAAAGGGTCAGTCTAACACAGGGAGTTTGAAATAGAGCCAGGCTGATATTCAGTGATTGCAGATATATCGGTATCTGTGAATATGCCATCTAACAATTGACACAGATGTTTGAGGTCATGTACTGTAGAAACGATGAAGCCATTACAGAGAGCACGAGCAGTTTTTGATAACATACATCTCTTTGATGCTCCTGGACACATCATCAGGGATGTAACCTGGGGTCATTGGGTGTTTCAGGTCTTCAGCATCAGACACTAGGCATAGAGGCACTACTTCCGCCGGGAGGACACCCCCAGTTGCAGGAAGTCCCTCCTTCCTTCCGTGCGGTTCTCAAAGTCCCTTCTCTGCAGCCGGGGCGTAGCTCCGCCCAGGATGATTGTGATTGGTTTAAAGAAATATAAACAGGCCAGGGAGTTGTTTCCACTATACCAGAGTGAAAACTATTCAATCCAGACCTTCCCCCCAGCGCAGACACAGTGCTGTGGAGATAGGTCTGGCTACAAGAGACTATCGCCCAAGTGACCCAGCCGTGGTTGATGAGGCCACGACTTGTGTTCAGGTGGCATTCTGTCCTCCCCATGTACCTCCTCTCCTGGTCCAGAGCTATCTCCAGGCTTTCTACACTGCCTCTTTGGTGTTCTTGATGGCTCTTCTCCTCTCCATCCCGATGATTCCCAGTGCACTCAAGGCTTCATGGAGTGATTGCCCTGCAAAACCTCTGCAGCCGACCGCGATGTGCATACACCTAGAGACAGAGATAGATAGATACTTTATTCATCTCCTTGGGGAAAATCAGGATATACACCTTGCCTTCCAGCCCTGCTTATGGCAGTCTATGACCAGCTCTTCAAACTTGGTCTTCTTTCTCTCCTGGGCCTCCTCCAGGCACTCCTCCCACGGCACTGTCAGTTCCAACAAGATGATTTTTTTGTTCACCTCTGTGACCAGGAGGATGTCTGGCCTCAGGGTGGTTGTGATGAAGTGCCGCGGGAACTTCAGCTGTTTCACCAGGTCCACAGAAAGCTGCCAGTCCTGCACAGTCACCAGGATTCCTGACGGATTCTTAGCGGTTTTGGTTCTTGGCAGCTGCACTCCAGCCTTCACGAAGGTGATCATCTACAGCTGCTGATTCCCATGCTGATGGCTTCTGCAGTGGGTTTCAGAACCTGGTCAGAACCGGCCCTGCCCAAGATCCTTTGGGCAGCAGCTCAGGATGTGTTCCAATCCAGAGATTCTGGTTTGCCCCAGATGAAGAGGCTCGATGGGCTGGGCAGGACATTGTTCACTGCCTGGATCAGAAGCTGTGGTTCAGCCTTCCAGAGATCAGTCCATGTGACTTTTCGGTCCATGGCCTGCTCCAACCTTGTCCAGGCCCCCTGCTGCCTCAAGCCAACCGCTCTGCTAGACCGCTCCTCCTCCTCCTCTGCCCTCACTTCCTCCTGGGCCGGCCTGCGCCTTTCCTTCCCCTTGGCCTTGTCAAAGAGTTGGGAAGGTTCCCAGACCAGCTCTTCCCCAAGTCACTGCCCCCACCAGGACTCTGTGGCATATCAGAGACTCCGCTTGCAGCACAGCTTTGCCAGCCCTCCACCTCCTCCCAGTTTTTACTTCCACCTCTGCCTGGGCCACCCTGGGGTCACTGGAGTCCTTGTACAGCATCACCTCTCTGTCCTGAGTCACCTTAAACTCCTCCTCCAGGGACTTCACTATACTGCTCTGTATATTTGGCCCCTCCGGTTCCCTCGTCTCGAATTCAAAGGGTTTTCTGAATGTATTTTTTTTTAGACGTCTGAAATAAGGTTTGTGTTTAACACAAGCTTCTCAGATTTTAATGTTTTATTCTACGATATAAAACACATCTGTAAATACCCCGCTGGTGCATTTTGAAGCTTTTACGTGTGTTTAAAAAGGCGGTTGCTAACAAGTGGCTAAATGGTTTGTTGATAGCGTAACATTAGCTTTTTACTTCTGGCGATTGCATTTACGCTTCCAAAATCATACAAGTGGTGTTCATATGGAGAGATTATCTTAAAGACAAAATGTGTAAGTATCATAAACTTGTGTTGTCCACAGAGATTATTTTCTGCAGTGATCCAAAATCCAATCCAATTCAAATATCCCATAGGTTTTTTGACCAGGTAACCATGGCGACGCTAGCTTCCGGGTTGGCCTACAAAAAGACGTCATGCCTTCGGGTTAGGGTTTTCCTCTATACATACTGTACTGCACTGTATATAGATGGAGGACAATAAAGTTGTATCTAATAGTTTAGCCTGGATTTAGCCGCAGCCCCTTTGGCTTCTTTTACTGAAGGAAACTGGACAGGGTGTCTGTTCTTGTGTCGCTGAGAGACTTATTGCACTGAGCATGTATTCTGTAGTTAATGGCCTTGACTTGTCAAACTTTAAAAGTCAGGATTCATTCAATGATAACATTAGCATTTATTTTTCTGCAGGTTTACACAAAGCAAATAAGCAACCAGCCCCATACCTGATACATGGTGCCAAAATCATCAATGGAGCCTTCAGAGCGTGGACTAAAAAACAGGTATGGGCATGTTAGGATACGTGTGTCAGCTGTTATGAAAAGTAATGACACATTGTTTTCTTGGTGACAGGCACTCCTGGAACATGAAGATGAGCTTCCAGAGAACATGAAACCATCACAGCTCATTAAGGATCTGGCCAAAGAGATCAGACTGTCAGAGGTATTCTCTTCTACTTTTGCTATAAACATGAGGAAAACTTCCAGGTAGTTTGACACTTTGGTGACAGTAAGAAATGACGACTTAGATGTGAAAGTCTACTGTTACAATCTACTGTGAATATTCATAATCCCCACTGACTTCTGTTGTAGTAAAAAACATTTCCATGTCCAAACTGATGACTGTGGATATTCATAGTTATGAACCCTTTTCTTTTGGATACTCCATGAACTTTACTGCCAGACGTTGCACACAAAATATCACATAATCCATGAAACATTCATGCTTCCCAGAGGATGAACCCTTGTCATTTGAATGACCTCTACAGTAACCCACAGGACAAACGTTAGCATTGTAGCTTCTCTACTTGTAGCTTTAGAAATGACAAGGTTATGCTCTTTGTTTTGTCCCATGGGATGAGAAAACAGGTTTACTGTGCAGTCTTTTATAAAGATACTTGTAACTAGCATTAGCATTTTAACATTAGCAACAAAAAAAGTCATGCTCACGTTAAATGTTAGTTAAAAGGTTACCTTGTAAAGAGTGAAAACAAAGGTGGGTAAATCTCAGAGAGCTGAGCAGCTTGTATCAGTACACGACAGTGATGCTTTTTGTCCATTATTGTCAGCCTGATGGTTTATGGATCATATGGATCAATCATGGAGTGCATAAATAACTGGGCTGTCTGAATGTGGTGCCCGATTAATTTGAAACAATTAAGGTTTTTTTTTATGTGTTTGTCAAATTTGAGCTGGTTGGAATATTTGAACATATCGCCCAACCCGAGACTGAAACAATCAGAACCAGAACCAGAATAGATTTATTGTATTAAGTATTTTTACATACAAGGAATTTGTCTTGGTGATACGGTGCAAAACAAGAACACAAAAACACAAAAGTATATATAAACAAATAAAAACAGTAGTATATGTAAACTGTATGTTCTTTATGAAGCTGCATAATTAGAAAAAATGAATGTAGACAACTTAGACAGGACGATGCTGGTGGACACTGCCCCCCCGTCCAAACAGCACTTTTCAATGAAATAACAGCTGACATCTTACACTATTAAAGTCAGTGAAGTTCTTTTATGTTATTTCTAAAGGAAGTGAGACACGCCCCTCTCTTCCTATTGGCTCACAGAGCAGACGTGAAGTAAAAACAGGTGTCACACTTTGTGATACAAATCAAATCTCAACTAATCTAGAAAATCTATTTTTTTAACATCACAAAGTACCAGAGTGATGTGAGTTGATCATTTTAATTTTACTGATTCAGATTCAGATTCTGTTTAAGGTTAAATGTTTAGAAATGGTCTTATTGGATTTAATTTCCTGTTTTTCTTTGCAGAATGCAACAAAAACCATTAAGAGTGAGCCCAGCGTGAAGGTCCCGGTGGAGGAGCCCCCGTCCACCCACTCGGAGCCCGAAGAGCCCGTCTCCCCGGCACATGTCTCCTCACCCAGCAGAGACAAAACCAGAAAGAAAGCTTCCAAACCCCCCAAACCCCCCAAACCTCCCAAACCTCCCAAACCCCCAAAGATGCCCAAGGCCCCCAAACCCCCGAAGGTTCCCAAGGTCAAGGAAGGAGGAAAGAAGAAAGCCAAGAAAGCAAAAGAGTCGTCGCCGCCCCCCAAACCCTCCAGCTTCGCTGCTCTGGAGTCTCACGCTAAAGACATCCTGAGTAAAATGGACCAGCCCAAAAAAACCAAGGTGAGCCTCAAAACTTACCTTTTCAGTTTTCTCTCTACAAAAGCCTTTTAGCATCCCTTCCAGTAGAAAGCTGGTATATATATATAGGGCTGCAATAATATATCATTGTTTTTTTTTTAATTGTGCCTTTTGTGTTATGTTACTTACAGAGCATTAACCTTATAATGTATAATTAATATACATTAATCTGTATAAAACAAGGAGAGATGCAGTGTACCCCCCCCCCCCCACAACACACACAACATTACAAAAATTAGACATAAGAAAGTTCAAAATACATCCCGCCGCCCATCACACAGAAGATTAAACATTAAAAAGAGTACAAATGTGTGTGTGTGTGTGTGGGGGGGGATTCTGTATATTGTACACGTGTGTGCCAGCTGTGTGAGAGACAAATGTTTTGTCAGACAGGAGAAAGTTTGAAAATCATAGTGTTCAGTTTAATGTTCAGTTTGTAATAATAAGTAATGTTTTGTATTTTAGCAGAATACTGAAAACAGCAGAAAGACAGAACTGATATTATCTGTTTATTTATATCGTCATCGCAATATTCAACAGCGTTATCGCATATTGCATATTTTCCTCATATCATGCAGCCCTTATATATATAAAATAATAATAATAATAATAATAATAATGTATTGTGTGTTTGTCCAGGCTGTGAGGAATGTCCTGAGTGTATCGGAGAAGGAAATATCAAAACAGAACAACGTGGACAAGTTTGAAATCAGAGAGCAGAATAAAAATAAGACTGAAGCTAAATGGAAGTATAAGGTAAGACCTTATTATTATTATTATTATTATTATTATTATTATTATTATTATTATTAACCAATTAATGACATTTTGAGATAATCAGCATTGGCAGATAATCTCGATCAGCAGATTAAAGAATGCAGATCTACAAAAGGAGCAAAAACAAAGATTCTGCTTATTGTTTTTATTGATCTAAGTTTATATATTTCAGAAACAAAGAGAATGCAAAACAAAAAAAGTCTCTAAATATCGGTATCAGCCATTGAAAAACCCATATGGGTCGACCACTAATTATTATTAATATGAATATTATTATTATTATTATTATAGTTATTAAGCGTTTCAGAGTGGATTATCTGACGATGCTCTGAATGAAATAAAGCAGGTTAAAAAGTGAAAGCAATCAGCAACAATAATGACGTGGCACATGGGAGCAGCTCATCACACACATGAGTATTTACACATGCCCTCATGTGTAAAAGAAGAAAAGCATGTTGTATCATTACTGCTGAACAACAGGGGGAGCACACGTGTAATCTGAAGACACCGGAGAGTCTTTGGTTTCATGGAAAATTCAAGGATCTCCGTCACATCAGGACAAACACTTACAGATGGAGCAGAGACCCTGTTAGCTGTTTACCAAGGTCACACACACACACACACACATGCTCCGGTGTGTGTGTGTGTGTGTGTGTGTGTGTGAGATGTGAAATCACATGCCTTTCATTTACAGTCCAAATGTTTGTGGAGTGAATATTTCAAACTGTATATTCTTGGATTTCTGCTCTGTGGTGATTTTTATGGCAGCAGCTTTGCATTCCTCTCATTACATTTGGTTTAGTTTAAGTTATTAACACCATGATCGTTTTTATTTTAAGCACATTATTTTACAGAATAGTGATTGTATTGTGTGTCTTAAAATAAGTAACATGCATTATTAGAGCCCAGAAGATGTTGAGGTCATTACCAATATCAATATTTCAGAGTTTTTAAAAAATGGATCCCATGTTTGTTTTTGAACATGTTTGAAAATGTATATAAATGTATATGTATATAAATCTTAGACAATAGACTTAACTATGAAATAATAAGTGCAGCCTGTATTGTGAACATTAAAGCATAAAACATAAACTTAAAAAGACATTAACGATTGGAACCAGGAGAGGGCAGTGCCGGTAATACCGAGGGTGTGATGTGTGTGTGGAGTAGTTCATGGTGTCGAAAGCAGCGCTGACATCAAGAAGGATGAAGATGGAGATGAAACCAGAGTCTGAAGCTGGCAGAAGGTGGTTGGTGACTTTAGTCTGAGCAGTTTCTGTACTGTGATGAGCAGAAACCAGACCGCTCACCCGGTGTCAGGCTTAAATGAGGTGCTGGAGCTGTAGACAAAATGTAGACCTAAAAGGAGAAGACCAGCTGGTTGTGGATGGTGAAGGAGTGAGAGAGGTTGTCCATGGGTTTGAGGAGTTCTGCATAAACTGTGAGTCCTGTTTTATGGGCAAGCCGTTTGAGCTGACGTGCCTTGGTTTTCAGTTGGTGCAGCTCATCAGTGAACCAGGAGGCGGAGGGTGTGAAAGAAACAGACTTAGTATGAACAGGAGGAGAGGGTGGAGTTGTAGAAGATGTTCTGCAGGAGGAGAGGGTGGAGTTGTAGAAGATGTTCTGCAGGAGGAGAGGGTGGAGTTGTACAAGATGTTCTGCAGGAGGAGAGGGTGGAGTTGTAGAAGATGTTCTGCAGAAGGAGAGGGTGGAGTTGTACAAGATGTTCTGCAGAAGGAGAGGGTGGAGTTGTAGAAGATATTCTGCAGGAGGAGAGGGTGGAGTTGAAGTCGATCAGTTTTGTGGGACAGGTGTTCTGCAGGAGGGTAAAATTTGGGATAGATGAGTGGAGAGAGAAGATGGATTGATGGACTTGAGGTTTTGGAAGGTTATGGTGCGTTTCTGCTTTTCAGGCGGGTGGGGGTGTCTATTTGGAGGATGATAGCAATGTGGTCGGAGATGCTCGACAGTTGGTTGATGGTGGTGCCGGTGGAGCAGGCGAGGTCAAGGGTGTGGCCTCTGCTGTGGGTGGGGAAATCTATGTGTTGGGTGATGTTGAAAAATGTCAAAGTTTCCAGGAG
Source organism: Heterobranchus longifilis (assembly GCA_028570985.1). Classification (NCBI taxonomy): domain Eukaryota; kingdom Metazoa; phylum Chordata; class Actinopteri; order Siluriformes; family Clariidae; genus Heterobranchus; species Heterobranchus longifilis. The sequence goes on along the minus strand of JAOVVB010001544.1, from coordinate 9,527 downwards.
ATCAGTTGTTGTTTTGCAGTCTGTGGAATCGACTGAAAACAACTGCCTGCTGCTGAGAAACAATGAGCTAAAAAGTGCCACTTTAATTGAATGTTTAAAAGTGGATCTTTCATTCTTGTCACTAACATGTTGTGATAAGTTAATGTTATTTCTGTTTGAACTTTACAGAATAGTAAACCAGATTCCTTGCTGAAAATGGAGGAAGAGTGCCGATTTGACAGAACGCCGCTGTCAGGCAATAAAGACAGATTCAGCTTCACTATGTCTCACAGGAAAATGCTTGGGTATGTATGGAATGGCTGTGATTGACTCGTTGGTGTATTATAGTGATTATAGAGAGAATTCAAGGACTTTGCATCACTCCTTATTGTCCTGAGCTTTCCTTTTCAGGTCCAAGACGCTGAAACCTCAGACCAATTCAAGTGTTTTTGGATCATTACAAAACCTAAAAGAGGACAAAAGCAAGCCGGTGAGAGACGAGTATGAGTACGTCTCAGATGAGGGAGAGCTGAAGATCGACGAATTCCCCATCAGGCGGAAAAAGAACACGGTCAAGAGAGATCTGTCGTGTGAGTGTTTCACTTTATTTAAAGTATCAAACCTCAACGCTTTTTCATTATTGACTGAAATGTGTCCATAGTTTTGACTTCAGAAAAGTGTTGAAAGATTATTAGGTTAATTAATTATTTGATCCGATGTGTCCTGGTCTATATCAGTGTATATTTTATTTAGGTCGTTATTATTATTTTTTAATAATGATGCATTACGTATTTTGGCATATTTGGGTACGTACATAAAAGGAGGTTAAAGGGGACATGAAAAACTCACTTTGGAGTGAAATAAGACAACCCAGTCAGTTTGTTGTGGGCTGCCTGGATCAGAAAACATGTGACTCAACAAGCCAATCAGATTTGGCTCCCCTTCCTGTATCACATGCAGGCTCAACAGAACATTCAGGCAAAAACAACCAAGACACTTCTTGTTACAATAAAAGTTTTTTTTTATTCTGTTCCCAAAGAAATGAACATACAACCAATGCTAATTTACATTTAACAACAAAACACAACAGGATGCTGGCTGATGTTTCACCAGTGTATGGTGAGTATTCGGATGCGTGGCGGCTGAGTTTCAACGAAGGCATGAACAGTCCTGGAAGTCGTCTTCCAGATGAGTTTTCACTTCTCACACGATGAGGCAAGTCGGCAAGACAATGTTCAATTTCCCGGAGGTAATTGTTAACATTCTCTGCTCCCTGGATCAAAGCGTTCTATGTCTCTCACGCGAGAGTTCTCGTGGGCGGGATGGCGAGAGTTGGAGATGAAGGTTCTGCAAGAACAAAGACTTGAAAGTGGGGTTTAGTTCTACGCCTGGTGCATTCTTGTCCTGGACACATGCCTCAAACGTCTGAAACAATCTTTGGGATTTTCATGATGGAGGGCTGCAACCATTGACGTGATCTCGTCAGCAGTAGAGAACTCTTCTATTAGTGTTTGACGGAGCTCTTTGTAGAGTTTGTGACTGGATAAACTCATGGACCGCTTTGGAATGGAAATAAATGTCTAATTCAGTAAATCGTCGTGATGGTCACAGTTGTCTGGATCAACACGTTCAATGTCTTTAGCTATAAACTCAAGCACTTCAAGGCGGGGACACTGAGGTCGTTTGCGGTGAAAGGGGGACTGAGCTAATGTGACTGTGGACATGTGCATCACGTGCTACAGTTCTCTATGGTTGAAAGGCTGAACAGCTGTCGTCACTCTCATGGTGAGCTGAAAGGAGGCTGAACAGTTCTGAAATGTTCTGGTTCCCTTTCGGAGGAATGAGAACGAATGAATGCGTCTTGCATCAGTGGCTGAGAACAACACAGAGCAGAATATCTCCTAGAAGATAAACTACACATCTCATCACTGTCAGTTTCAGGAAGGTGTGATGTGAGTCTTTGGACTCTGTTGGAAACTGACCACACCCTCTGAGTGGAGGAGCAGTTAACCTGTCATCAAGGGAGGAGTGTGAATCAGAGTAACCGGAATCCCATTGGCTGAATCACTGTGTAACCAGGGATTCCACAGGGCACATCTGCTCTGCGTTCTGGCAGTGCCACGGTTTTGCTCCGCCCTCCGCATGGCGTCATGCCCCACCGGGAGCGTTTCAGAAGTGGATCGCTCGCGAGCGCAACCCGCGGATGTATAAAGAGAACAACAAACAAACAAAAGTTTCCTTTGCCTGTCCCGTTGACTTGCTCTTGATTTGGTCATTTTTCCTGGTTTTCTCTTGATTTTTGTGCTTCTACCATGGGTAAGTAGGCTACGTAGTTAAATGCACTGCGCATGGTGTTTTATTTTGAAAATCGACCGGATGCACTATGCCTTTTCACGCAGCTTTTGTCAAAAATAGACTCTGCACGTATCTCTAGCAGAGCGTTCTGGCTCCGACGCGACCGCTGGAGCTGATCGCAGCCACTCTAGTCAATGGTGGTGATTCCACCAGACGCACCACAGTTTCAGAAGCAAACATCTTAACAATGGACCTTTGGGTGCAGTCTGTGCATCACACCTGTCACTGAGTAGCAAATCTATTTCTTTCTTACACTCGCTGAGATTCAACCTGCCGACGTGTTCGGGGGGGCCAGGGTTGAGGCTCTGTGCTAGGGAGGACACAGGGGTCCTCTGTTGTGTCTGAAATGGAGGGTGAGACTAAACCGGTTTAGTACAACACAGCATGGTGGCTCTGGTGTCGCACTGGCAGACATCCTGTACAAAACAATGTAGTTTCCTGTGGGAGAGGAGGAGCTACAGCACCATCTAGTGGCTCCAGTAGGCATAAAACGTAAACGCAGGTTTACAAAAGTAAGTAAGCAATCTAAATGCACTTATATGCAGCACAGTAACAGGAATGAACCTGACGCTGTCTGATGGTTGTTACACAGAACCATCTGAGAAGCAGTCACTGGAAACCTTCAGAAAATATCTGGCAGCTGATTGGATGAACCATCTGTCTATCAAACTCAGGAGAAGTACAGAAAAGCCTTCAGTGCTGTTCTTTGCTCTTCTTTCAATAAAGAAATATTCTCCAGTTCTGAAATAACTGATGTTATTGTGGTATCGCAGAAACTACGCAGAGCCACCAAAAAACTGCTCCTAGCATTAGCTACCACAGATTCACACAACACACATATATATATTGTTCTCGGAGGTTGTCATTTGGATTGTCTATAGAGTCATTTTATCCTGTTGGTTATTCTGTACACTTGACATGACAGGGATCCCTCCTCGTCCTGAGCTTTCTAACATTTTTCCATCTTTCTTTATGTGAGAGTCTGTTGTACGATGAACAGACTATAAAGGACATTTGTGATTTGTGATATTGGGCTTCATAAATAAAATTGACAAAATTGCTCCCTGAATGAATACAGTGAAATGAAATGGCAAAACAAATGTAATTATCAGGCTAGGTTAGAACATTTTTAAATTCACCAAAGTATTGTTTTGTTATGAGTATCATCAGCGCTGCTATCAATAATGAAACATGTTTTTTCCCAGTTTTGTCGGACATCAAAGAACCCATTCAGCCAGCCAAGAAACCAAAGTTCCAACCTCTGGTGACCAAGGTACGAATCTCATGACAATAATCATTTATATGATTGTTTATTATAATCTTCCATATACACAAAGAGACTCTTTACATCTGATGCACCTTAAAAACAAAAGGACATTGTGTGTGAATGTTGAGATGATGAGGGGAAGATATCTGTCACATGAAAGGAGGAAGAAGAAGATAACAGATGTTATTGTCTTTCTGCAAATCATAACTTCTCCAGAAGCTCCACATTATTGTGTCGCTCTTATTTTCTGGTGGTTTTATTAAATTCAGATGAGTTGATCAAATGACATGAATGCAGCTGTATTATTACCTGTTTTAACAGCATGTATCAAAATGGACATATTTAAAAATAAATGTGTGTTAAACTAAATAATAAGCACAAAGAGGGGGTCAGTAGGGGCCCCGGGGCCCCTGTGGGTTAGATCTCATAAATAATGAAAGTGCAGGAAAACACTGGAAGTAATATTCCTCTGTGTCTCTTTCTACTCCACTTTGTCCAATCAGAGTGCGGACTCCTCCGATGAAGAGACTCTGCACATAGACACCGAGGCCAAGCCGGAGGTCAAAAGTCGAAACTCGAAGGTGAAGAAGAAGAGCGGCAGCGCCGCGGGGATTCTAGACCTGCTACAGGCGAGCAAGCAGGTGGGCGGGATCGACTACAGCGCCAACAGGTACCCTGCTTCTTCTTCTTCATTTCCACCCAGATGGAGGACAATAAAGTTTTATCTATTCTGTTCCTCTGTGTACAGTACAATAAAGTTTTATCTAATAGTTTAGACTGTTCCTCTGTGTACAGTACAATAAAGTTTTATCTAATAGTTTAGACTGTTCCTCTGTGTACAGTATGTAAATAGATGGACAACAATACATTTCTTTCCTGATAACGATATATATCACAACATAACACATTTTCTGTAGACTCAATGACATTTTTATTTTTATTATTTATTAATACATTTTGAAATATAGAGCTGACAAATAAGCTACTTAGTCAGATTTGATTTGACTTTTATTTAGAAACTTTGTGCAAAGCTTCAATGAACAGTAAGAAGAAGTGAAATGTAAATGTATAAAGTGTCAGGCAGCGTGAGCTGTCAGCTGTCCTGTGTGGTCGTCTGTCTGTAAACACTGACTGCAGAGAGTCCAGTCTTTGAGAAACCGCACCGTCAGGCTCACGCGTGTCGTGCGGCTCGTCCACACGTCTGTTGTTGCAGCATCGTGACATGTCACGTATTTCTACTTTGTCTCCACTCGTGATGTAAACCAGGAAACTGCACCTGAGTAAAGTGTTTTGGGTTTGGCAGCGTGGACCTCGGGTCAGTGTTTGCACAGATTCAGCAGACCTGGTTTCTCTGCTGTAGAATCGGGGTCGTATCTCTGCATCTGTACGTTGTTACAACAGTTGTTTTCTCTTTCATCTTATCAAATCTTTTGTATAAAATGTGCTGCGGACAAACGCCTCTTTGCAGCGTCTGCGTTTGTGGTTTGCTTTTCTCACCTGAAGTAACTTTGGTTGTCTCCCGGAGACTCTCCGGACTGCTCGATGTGGTTTTTGTGAAGGTGATGAAACAGGTCGGTGGTGCTCGAGTCCTTTGTGGGGACCGGACGCTGACCTACTTTACAAAGACCAGTTTTCTGTTCTGTGTCTGACTCTTCATATCCAAACCACGTCCAGACCACAGAAGGAGCCCCTCTTTTAGGCACGAGCTCGTCCTGGTTTTGACTCGACCGGCATGTTTGTTACGCTGCCGTCCTCCGTGCGGCGCGGGGACTGCCGACGCCCCCTTGGACGAGCGTCATCAGATGACGTAACGAACATAACGAAATAAACGATAGAGCAAATTATGAGACAGCAGATGTTTTTTAATATATCGTCATATCACAGGCCGAGTTTCGACTGGTCCTCTGTGTGCAGTCCTGCAGGGAAAACTGCAGAGTTGCAGTAAAACTCTGTAAAGTTGGAGTTACTAACGTTACTGCAGAGTTGCAGTAAACAGACGTGTCATTCAGGAAGTGAGTTCACGTCACACAACGTTGTGCAGGTGGAGAATAAAGTGATCAGGTGGTGTGACCACCTTTTGACATGAAGAATGACCGGATGGATCAATGGATCAGTCGACTCGTGGCTGCAGCTCTAAACTGACTGTGGAGATTTAAGGGTGTCAGTCATTTCTCTGAGTCTCTCTGTGTAATGTGTGTGTTGTTGTGTATTTTTTATTGACGTACTTACAGTCAGCCACCTGCATCTCCCAGCACACAGGAGGCCATCCAGGGCATGCTGTCCATGGCCAACCTGTCGTCTTCAGACAGCCTGCAGCAGCCGTGGACCAACAGCACGTCCAAAAACAACAGCCAGTCCAAGAGCAACTCGCACAGCACGCAGGCCGCCAAGAAAGCCGCCGCCGGAGCCGCCGCCGCCGGAGCCACCGGAAACAGCAAGCGGCCCACCAAACGTCTCCCCAAGAAACCCAGGAAAAGCAGCAGTATTGAGAGTCTGGACTACGATGACGACCAGGACCACATGGACGCATGTTTCAAGGACTCGGATTATGGTAAGCTCCTTCCTCTTTTATTTTGAATCTCTTTTTATTTTGAAGGAATGCTCAATAATCAACAATCATCAATAAGTGAACAAACAAACATAACAGTACACTGATTATCATCATATACCTTCTCTCCAACCCATTCCAAATACATACAAGCAACAGGAAAAATACCACAAAATAATAATAATAATAATAATAATAATAATAATAATGACATTTTATAGGGGCCATATTGAGCCACTTTGCCACGCCCATATCTGAGACCCCTATTATACGCTCTTTCTCCCACGCCTGAAATGTGTGCAAAGTTTTGTGACTTTTCGAGCATGCTAAGGCCGTCAGAAAGGCAATTAATTAATTAATGAGGAGAATAATAATAATAGTAATAATAATAATAAGAAGAAGAAGAAATGCACCAGTTTCAATACGGCCTTTGCAGGCAGACGCTCGTTGGCTCTCAGGCCCTAATAAGAATAATAATAATAATAATAATAAAAATAACAATAAAACATGCACCTGTACTCACACACACACACACACACACACACACACACACACACACACACACGGTGTGTATGAGAGAAAAACAGCAGCAATAACATAAAAACAGCGACAGAGTTGCTTTACCTTTATCCACAAAGACTCCTGGTCAGAAATAACACGTCTGTTGTTGATGGAGTTAATGTGTAAACAACAGTCTGAGAGTTGTGGGCGTGTCCCGCTGCTGTTAAAAACAAACTGTGTCTCTGTCATTGTAAATGTGGCCTCCAATGTTTCATAGCAGCTTCATCTTTATTTTCCCGCCTCCTTTCTTTTGCTCCATGTGTGATTTCTTTTTTCCTTGGAAACATTTTCTCTGTGCGGCCTTCACACATCTGGACATTCCCCGCTTGTTAATAAGACATTAACACCACTTGCCAATTGTTATTTTACATGCTTTTTGAACTTCTAATTAGTGTACAATTAGTCATTTGCTTTTCTCACACACGAGCACTCCTTTTCTTCTTTTGTAAAGCGTTTTTGATGTTGATGATCAATGATGGGATATTAAACTGTGATCCGGCAGAGAGAACAGCTGTCTCACATCTGTCCTGCATGCTGTCACTGGAAACACAAAGAAGTGCACTTAAGTCACATTCTATGCTTTACATGTGTGACAATAATTGCTTTAATTTTCTACATCCTGACATGTTAGTCATGTGTTCCATCTTCTGATTTTAGTTTACCCCTCGCTGGAGTCTGAAGAGGATAACCCTGTTTTTAAATCCAGATCGAAAAAACGGAAAAGCAGCGACGACACTCCATACAGCCCGACAGGTAAATACTACTAATAACTAATAACTAATATTACTCATTACAGTTACACACGTGAAGTATAACTCTTATGTGATCACAGGTAAATACTTCTATTACTTTTTTTTACCCAGGAATATTCTCATTGAGATTCAGAATCTCTTTTATAAAGGAGTTCTGGCCAAGACAGCAGCATAAAACGTTTCACATAAAAAACAATATAAAACGGCAGATTACATCAACATGAGTGAGTAGCAGTGTTCAGTAGTGATGTCTGAATGAAGCTTCATGAAGCAGCAGTTGTGTTTGTTGACCCCACTAGATGGCGCTCCTGGTTTAAAGAAAAAGACTCAAGGAATGAAGATTCAGTGTTTTCAACTCTTTGTTGAACAGAGAGCATCATCTAGTGGGCTCAGAAAATAAAGACGATGCTTCATGAAGCTTCATTTGGACATCAGTAGTGTTCAGTAACGGGACGTGTGCATTCAATGGTCAAACAGTCCTTAATCCTGTTTTTGTAATCTTCCATGCTAATAAGAAACTCTAATTTAAGGTGATTCTGGAGTTTATCCCAAGATTAGGCTGCAAAAGCACTTTCACCAAAGATTCAAGGAATGTTGTATAAATATATATAATTTGGCTACTAGACTGAAAGTTGCAGCTACCGGTAGTTGTAGAAGTCACAGACAAGGAGGCAGTTTGTGCAAAATGGCTTCATAAAGAGACAAATCGTAACGCAGCATGGCACACTGACTCTAACATTTCCAAAGAAGAATTTGCATGCATATATAAAATGTCAGCATAGTCAATAACAGATAAAAATGTTGCTTGGATTATTTTTTTCCTTGCACCAAAAGAAAAACATTTGTTTCTATACAAGAAACTTTTTTCATAAGACACTTGAGATGCTGTTTAAAAGACAGATTGTCTTCTAGGAAAAAAAACAGATATTTGTAAGTTGAGACTCACTCAATCACTTTATTATTTAAAGTAACAATCTGGTAGTCATCAGCATCAGCTGTTTTCACCTTGAGAAGCTCATCATTTTGGTTTTGTCAACATTTAGTCTCAATCCACAAAGATTCCTCTGAACTACATTAAACTGCATTCACTAAAGATGAGGCAGAACTATACATAATGGTATGTAATTATACTATATAATGTATATAACATATGTATATATTATGGCTGTCAGCGTTAATCGCGATGCGTTTAAGGGCCGAACATAAACACCAGACACTGAGCTAAAGTTAGAATCAGAACTTTATAGTCTAGTTTAAGTTAAAACTACAGGCTACCTGACGTTACCTGATGCATCCAGTCCTGTAGAAACGTGGTATTCCTCTGACCGCAGTCTCTCATCCACCGCCGTCATGTTGTTGTTTCCACAACATGACGGCGTTGCAAACATCACTGTTACTTCTAGAAACAACATTTAGACCCAGTTATTTAAAATATAAATAAATTAAAATCCTGTTCTAAATGAATTATTTTCTTTTAAATAATAGCCTGTACATATTGACAGTGATTGAACATTGAACGACACTCTGCAGAAACATACATGTGCCCAGCAGAACAACATACATGTGCCCAGCAGAACAACATACATGTGCCCAGCAGAACAACATACATGTGCCCAGCAGAGCAATGGGACACACGGAATATGACTCCAACTCAACTCAGAGTTAATGGAGCTACGGAGTATTTTAGTTTGTTGTGCACATTTTGTACATGCATGTTTCTCAATGTGGAACAGTGAAGTCCTTAAAAAACACAGTATTTCACAGAATACTTTGCAGTTGTCTCCTCCTCTAAGTCCTGGTTTCAACACCACTCTGTTGTTGCAGTGCAGCACTGATTTTAAATTAATAAATCTAAAAGTCGAGGTCATAAAGTACATTTCTTTGCATTAATTTGATTCCCAATCAAGACACTGTGGTAACAACTGCTTCACACTGTTAATATGGACTTAAAAATTGTTTTGAAATGCAAAATAATGTAATTTTAAATATGCCATTAAAATGTGATTCATCGCGATTAACTATTGAAATTCTGCGATTAATCGCGATTAAAAAAATTAATCGTTTG
>JAOVVB010001513.1:0-17365 GCA_028570985.1 Heterobranchus longifilis | reverse complement strand
CCCGCCCGCCCCCCCCCCCCGAGCCACCAGACAGGAAAAGAGTTGGCACCCATATATATGCTCCCTAAAAAAAAAAAAAAAACAGCCAAAGTACTTCTCCCTCGACTTTGTGTGTAATGAGATACAAAAGGACATCCAACTGTCGGGGGCTGTTACTGGGATCTGAAGCAGGAGGAGCATGTCCCGCCTTTGTCCTTCTCTAACTGCGGGGTGATGGTGTCTGGGACTTCTGATTGGAGCATGTCATTCTCGCTGGCAATGATGTGTTTCACCAGGCAGTTCGCCGCTTCATCGATGTTGATGTTTTCCTGAAAAGAGGGAGGAAAAAGTAGAAGGAACAAAAAAAAAGAAAGAGAGATGGGAGTATGAAAAGGTGGGGAAGAAAAGAGAGAAATTGATTAATGCGAAACATTTTTATCAGTGGGAGTGAAACAAGTGCGGCAAGAAAAATGTGTGAGAGCAGGTGAGCGAACCAAATGGACCGTTACTAAACGGAGCCAGCAGCCATGATGAGAACACAAACTGAAAAGGGATTTTTACGTATATTTCCTCCCAGCTGCTGCCAGCCGTCTCTGCAGTTGACAGAGTGACAAATGACAATACAACCTCATCCCTCCACAAACACAACGTGATGAGCGATCTAACAAGTAAATGTGTGAAATCGCAACAACAACAGCGTTGAAGTGTAAGAAATACAGAAAGTAACCAAAAATAGTTTGATATTTCTGAAGAACGTCTACATGTACAATATTAGAAATTATTGAGTCTTAGTGCCGTACATGCACTCATGCATGCATTAAATTAATGTCTCTGCATTTTGGAGAAGTTGGTTACACTCTCACAGCAGCAAAAAGGCTACAGTCAAAATACACTATGCAGACACTCACAAACAATATACATTTTCAAACACAAATGAAATGCAATGATTCATTTCTCAAAAAATGTTATTCTGTTTTTCCAATTGTCTGCACCTCATGAAAAAAAGAAATCCATATATTAGGTACTGAATAATGTGAAAGAGTGTGTTTTCTGTGACAGCTGAGTAGTTTTGATTTGATGTTAACAGGAGAGAATGAAAGCTGTGTCGACAAAATGTAGTCGATGTAAAGTTTTAAATAAACAGTAGCACTGTGACAACAGAATTATGTTTGTCGTACAGAAATAAATTCTTGCTCGCTCTATTCTTCACGTTGTGAATTTGAATTGGGTGCAAGTACACACAGTGTTCTTGCACCGATGCACTTGTGTATTTTTCTGTGTTTGTTATATTGTATTATGCCATTATGAAATGTTATTGTGAGTGCCTTAAAGATATAATATGTCACTTTTGCTCATTAAAATGTCTAAAAAAGGACTAGACCTATGTTATATAGTTTGTTGTTTATAATGTTTAAACCCAGAGAAATCTATCATTTTATTCAAGGTAACCTGTTACATTAGGTTGCCTGTCGATGGCATCATATCCCCTTTGTGCATGCGTCAGTGTTGTGGTTTTCTCCAGAAGCTGTCATAAATTGAGTTTTTATCCAGTTTTAAGCTATATTTTTCCGAAACACTTGTGTGTTTTTAACTATACATTTTAACCGGATGAAGGATTTTAGTCACCGGACGTCTGGATGTTAAGTTATCAGAGAAACAAGCTGAGCAAACGTTAGCTGCAGCTCGGCTCGCAGCCCCTCTGTCGACGTCCTGTACAGTGTCAGAGAAACACTAATCTTTAATGTGGAACTGCGGTATTCAGTGGGTTTACCGGTTTTAATCAACTGGTCCATTTTGGAGAGGAGGAGACCTCTGTGCCGGATGATTCAACCTCCTGAACGATAAAAACTGAAGGAATCCTAACCGGGAGAAACTGACTACAGTGACTACAATGACGGCAATGACGTGGTGAAGACACAATCCCGGGCTACTTCACAACGTCACCAAACTCCGTCTTCTGTTATTGTTTTGATTGAGAGACCCCTAGCGGCAGAAAAAGACATATTGTGCGTTTAATTGGATACAGACCGGAGGGTGCAGAGAAAGACATGATATGCAACAACGGTCTGGAACCAGTTGTGATTATATACAGTAGGATACACCAAACACCAGGATGCACCTTATGATGTTATTAACCAACATTATTGAGCAAAGACACAATCCTGTGGAACTTGTCTTGCCTGATTTACAAACCTATATTACTCATCAAAATGCACACAAATGCAAAATGTCCTTTCTGGACAGCACCCTTACAAAAGATTTAGAGCGACTGGGACCGGAGCTGAAGGCTGAGTAAACTAGAGAAATGGCCCTGGGTGTTAAAGTGAGGTTCACACAAGGAGAGGACCAGCAGCGAGTATTAATGAGATACACACACACACATACACACACGCACGCACACACACACACTCTCTCTTTCTTAATAAGTGATGCAGTAGCAGAAGAAATATTGAATATTCATAAGATCTAAGAGTGTGCTCAGTAGGATGTGACATCCTGTCGTCTGCAGCTCCCTGAGCTTCTCACATACAAACTCCTCTGTGCGCAACGTCGTGATCTATCATACTTACTGTTAGATCTGGAACAAAAGATTCTGCCAAAGCAAAATAAAACACAACAAAAACACACCTTCTCTACACTGACAACTTCACGTCCTTCCCTGTGCGTTCTCCTGTATGCAGAGCGCAGAGCATGTGCCGCGTTGTTTAACTTTGAAATAATTCTTCTGGCAGGTTATTTGGCAGTGGGCTCAGAGTATGTCAGCTCAAAAAGAAACTATACTTTCTTGTGCAAATAACACTTGAGGCATCAAGATGCACATCGCTTAATATTCATGGTCTATTGCTATTTATATGGTTACACATTCGATGACTCTTGGCAGGTTTTTTTTTATGAAAGCAAACACAACAAAGAGCTGTATAGGATTCAGACTCTACAGTGGAGTCGGTGCAACCAGTGGGATTTTTCACACTGTGTGACCATGTACAATTTTTCAAAAATGTCACATGACTGGTGGTGGTGACTTTAAGTAAAGCCTCTCGTTTCCTTTACTGGTTTACTGCCTCAATTTCAACAACTTAAGTTTGTAGAAGTAAGTAATTCTTATAATGAATAAATCAACACCAGTTTAAATGATATTCCCTTAAATGTGCAATAAAAAATACATGATCTATGAAAATCTAAATATTTTTGAGATATCTTATCAAAACAACCAGTTTGATTGATATTCCCTGAATGTGACACAAAAGAAACATGACTTAGGAAAATAAATAAAGACCACTATTTAGTTACCTGCATCACCTGTTTGCTATTTATCTCAAAGGTTTGGTGTTTGGTGCAAAACTTACAACCCGAGGAACAAGAGAATAGTTTTTTGGTGTGGAGCCAGGGCATTTTTAAAGGACTTTTTTACTTACTTAATTTTACCACAGATTAAAATTACTAAATACTTTGATTAATAAAATAACTAAACATTCAGAGGACTGTGCTGCCTTAGTGAGGGCACTCTGAGTACTTTCTATTGTCAGTGTGTAAATGTTGTGCATCTCCAATGTAGTAGTTACAGTGCATGCGTGAGTAAAATCATCTTTTTATATACAGCACTGTAATTGAGAGTGTTTCCATTTTGGTCAGGTCTGACTGCAATTTTTGTCCTGTATACGTACGGTGTGTGTGCGTGCGTGTGTGTGCATGTCGCAGTCTATTTTCCTCCCTTCCCATCCAGCTGTGAGATTCCTGCTCCACATTAGCTGCTGTCAGAGCTCGTGCTGGTGTGTCAGTGAGTTGGTGTGTCAGTGGGTGAATCCTCAACTCAGAATTCACTCACCACATTCTTTCATTCCTGTCTGGGTCAATGAGTCTTGAATTATACTATACTTTAGTTCATTAAAGGTTTTAAGTTTAAAACGTTTTATCATGTGTTGTGTTTATCTGTGTACTTTGTTGCTCAGTGTGTCCAATTCAGACTGTGAAGGTTATTAAAGGTTTTCAAAGTAAAATCTACTTTTTAATTTATCTTCAAAAAATAAGTATCCTGTTACCTTTAAATACTGATTTAATATACTTGCTTTTATGTGATGTCCTTTCTTTTTATATATATATATTTTTTTATTGCTTTTATTTGCATATTTTTATTTGACTTGTTTTGAGTCTTCTGAACATGTCTTCTTGTTTTTATTTACCCATTTATTTGCTTTTGTTTGGCCTTACTATTTAACTTTCTGTTGTTGTATTGACTTCTGTATACCCTGCGTTTGCTCTGCTTTATCTGTCACTTTGTCACTTTGTAAACTCAGTTTTTAAAAATGCTATGCAAATAAAGTTAAGCTAACCGTCTCCTGCTTCATATTTAACATGAGTGGTATCAATCTTCTCATCTAACTCTGGGCAAGGAAGCAAATAAGCATATTTCCCACAAATGTCAAACTATCCCTTTAATATCTGTGTCAGGCAGTAGAAAACAGTGGACTGATGTATTCCCTCAGCATCCTGATGATAGAGAAGCTGATAGGAGTGCAGCGGACCTGATATAACACAGTGGGAATGTCTGCTGTGAGACTCAGCTCTGCTCATTGACTGAAGCAAATGCGGAGCAGACCGAGAGTCTGGTAAACTCAGCACTTTTAAAGGATTTCAGAATGTGCCCCTGTGGCAGCGTCTCCACGGGGTAACCGGGTGCTCGGCCTGATACGGTCAAGCTGGTGGGGAGTCAGATTTGTCAAGGACATTTGAACAGGAAGGACACGCCTGCTTGAACCTCAGAGCTCCTGCTGAAGGCTACTCTTTGTATCTACAGCACCACCACTGTGGCACTTTGTATTTATGTGCGTGTGCGCGCGCCATCGTTCTCACCTTAGCGGACGTCTCGTACCACCCCACAAATCCGTTCTCCTGGCAGAACTGCTCCATCTTTATTCCGTTATTGGTCAGTACGTCCCGGCCCTGGTCACATTTATTAGCCAAAAGCACAGTGGCTACATGTTTCCCATTGGCAAGTGTCAGTTTGGAATCCAAGTCTTCCTTCCATTTGGTGACGGCCTCAAAGGAGGCGGGCCTCGTGACGTCGAACACAATGAAGGCGCCCATGGCCTCGCGGTAGTACACACGGGTCATGTTGCCAAACCTCTCCTGACCTAGAAGACACACACGGACAAGGACACACATGTATGCACACAGAGAAAGGGATTTTAATTTTGGTACCAGGTGTTATGCTTTTATTGAAAAAGAAAAATTATGCACATAGAGATATCCATATTTCTTGCACCCCTTTATAGAGAGATCAGCTATGCTGGAGGTGACTCAGAGATATGAATCATCTGATTTACTCATTTTATCACACTCCTGTCTCATATGTGCTACCATGCATGCTGCATTCCCGACATACCTCTCTCTCTCACACACACACACACACACACACACACACACACACACACACACACACACTCACAAAATGGCATGCTTTTTTTTTTTACTGTTAAAAGAGCTGCAGAAAGAGAGAGATAAGATGTAGACACGGATAGGAGGAGAGAGCAGTCTTGTGTGTGTGCCTGCCTGTGAACTGTAAAAATTCCTGAGGGTAAAATTAATTCGATAAGCTCTGTAGGAATGTTGTATCCACACCGATTTTTCCCATCCATAACGTCTGCTAGAGCACCATCAGCACCAGCCTCACAGTTCAGCTTGTGGGCAAAACATTTTCACACCGTCGACTGAACCAAACACCCTCAACGTATCCTTCCAAAAGCAGTCGCGGTGAAGAGGAGAGAAGTTGATGTTAATTTACGTGTTATTGTGTTGAGGCCCATAGGAACTTTGCTATTCAGCTGCTCTCCTGCACCGGTGGATCAGAGCACAACAGCTGTTTCAAGGACATATCAGAAGGGCAGAATCTCGCATTATATTAAGAATCATAATAGAGTATTACTGTATACCAAGACAAGCTCATTATGAGTTTAACAGTTAAAGAATCTGAAAATCTCAGGACTGTGTGGGTGTAGTTTGATCAGATTATCATATTTTGATTCAAATGTTGTTAAATCCTGACTGGTGCACGGGTTTACATGACATCACCATTTTGAAACGGAGTCTTTGCAACATCAAACTGTTAAAAAGAACACAGAAAAAAACAGAAACACTGAAATTTCTCATGTGAAATAACCAAAGCCGTTTGGCAGAAATGTGTGTGTTCATGTCGGACTCTGGTTCTCACAGTAAGAAGCTGATTAAATAAAGTATTTAGGTCATTTAAGGTTACCTAATGGAAGGAGTGTCAATGGCTTCATTATAGGGATTCACTGTGGTAATAATTCAGGAGATGAAGTAGAGCAGATGCCCAAAACACATGGAGTTCTTCTTGCAACTTAATCGAGTCCAAGTCAAGTCCAAGACCAGGTCCAGTCAAGACCGAGTCCAGAGCAAATCAAGTATATAATAGGTAATAGTGTCTTTCCAATGCTAACAGTGATTAAGGAGTTAAGATGGACAGAAATAATTGAACAAGATTGATCGATCTTCTAACATCAATGCATAGAATTTAGGCACCGTTCTGTACAACTGATCCCAAATCAGCAGCCAGAAACAACGTGACCCATTCTCAATAGCCGAGCCCGAAACTATACCAACAAGGCACAAAACCAAGACAAGTACAAGACTTCAAAAAAGTGGTCTTGATACCGGACCAGACTTGAGTACTACAGCCTTTTTGTGTCAAACCTGGTCTGCAGCAGCCACAGACCTTCACAACATGTACAGTATATCTCTGTGATTTCAAAAGGCTCAACAGTATCTAAACCCCCTCTAATAAGACCAAAACCAGCCTCACTCACATCTTCATGCTATACGCTCTGTCAGCCTTGGTCATAGAAAAAATAGCAGTCAAAAATAGAACGGTTGAAGTTATTATTTTTCATGCACAGAAACAACAAGTGATTTATTACATCTGTGGCATGAGAAAACTTCAGTCCATCGCCAAATCCCCAAATAAACCCACAGCAGTGCTGCTGGGTAAAATAAACAAACATAAGACATTTAATCTACACATATACTTTGTAACCAGTGTGTTTATCTGACTTAGACTTCACATGTCCCCTCTATGAGCCAAACTAAATGGATAACCCATAAGATATTATAATGGTGAGACTGTACAGAACTAAGATTAACAATTCAGGCTTTTCACCTGAGGGCTTCTGTAACTTTAGGGCGAATGTAGAAAGTACATAAAGTATAGACCTATAACAGTTTTCTCTGTAGGAGACACTCATCCTTAGTTCACAATAAAAGCTTTCTGTATACACGAGCTCGGGCCTCAAATCTCCCTCACATGAGTTTGAGACACATGACTGCGTGTTGCTTACTGGAGAGGGCGCACAGGAGGGGAGAGAGCAGCAGGTCAGAGGATTCTTCTAAACCTCAGCCGACACTCATGTGAGATGAGACCGGCGTAGCCTTCAGGTTTGTTATCTTACCCAACAGCATCCCTCTCAAAAGCCTTTATTATTTCTGTGTTCGTCAACGACAATCAAGGCATCTAAATACTGTCTGAGAAAAAAGATATTCTCCTTTTCACAGAAGATATTCTCTGGTTTATTATCGAACAGGCTGCTCCGCTCTCCAGGTCTGAGTGGGCGAGTCATATCTGAACACCAATAAACGCTTACAACATAGAGTATTAAACACAAATAAATAAATAAACTACAGAGTATCCTACGGGTGAGGAATGTCCCACATATTGGAGAGAAGAGGTGAGTGGCCACTGGGGGCAAGACAGAAATACTGTTATATATTTAATACATGTATGAATGAATAAATTCATGAGTAACTTGAATTCAATTTTAGCCTTTTAAAAACATAAAAACAACTTAGATGCCACCACTACACTGCCCCACAGAATCAAGCAGCATCAATAGTTTGTTGATTTAATATCAACAAAATATATGTAATAATATTCATGGCTATATGATTTTCACACCTCGGTTTCAGAGAAAGTTTCTCTGTTTCATGTTTATTTGTGTTCCTCGTGATTGGAAATAAAGGGGAACATGTAAGCCTAATTGCACAAATGCGTTGCCAAGTGATTTGAAGTGAGTAATGCCAACAGGTCAGCTGGTACACATGAGGAATATTAACCCTGTATAACCCTTAATATCATAAAAATGGTTAAATAACCACTGTGACCAGATGGTCTCATGCTCCTTCTCCATGTCTTTTTAATCTCAAACTATCTGTGGATCTAAAATACTCAAGTCTTTTGAAGTCAGTCTTTTTTTTCCTCCCAGGCCTCCATACTTTACTTCAAACAACTTGTTGCTTTCCCTGAAGGAAAAAGTCTACATTTTCCATTTGAGCAGCCTACATCTGATAATTAATTTTCTGGAAAGTTTTTGTCTAATGACATTCATTAAGAATGGAAAAAGTGGTTTTCATAACCACCACTGTGAAGCAGATCGATCATGTTACCTTTGAAATAGAATACATGGACATAATCATTATAAACAGAATTTCCTACAGGCTTGCCACTAACATTAATGCAATTTCACTTTAAAAAAAAAAAAATTTCCAATAGACTATGTGCATTTATTTAATTGTCTATCAAAGCATGTTACATTTTCAGCTTCATCTGGGGAAAAAAACACTATTTAAAGAACCAATAAACTAATATCCATTTATTTTTTACTGGCGTGTCCTGTCATATGGGCTACATCTTTAGAAATCCCTACAAATATCTAATACATATATTCTTTTGAAGAAAAAAAAATTAAACTTTGAGTCAAAGTAGGTCACAGAAACCAGATGGGAATTTCAAACTTCTTATCAAAGTACCCCCATATTTGTTTGCCCTCCTGTAAATCTGCTGGTTTCATGTGCGTCGTGCGTAAAAGTTGGACAGTACCTGCGATGTCCCACAGCTGGAGGCGCACCGTCTCCTGGTCCCAGTTGAGGACTTTGAGTGCGAAGTCCACCCCGATGGTGGCTCGGTAGTTGGGGCTGAAGTTGTGATGGACATAGCGCTTGATGATGCTGGTCTTGCCGACCCCGAGGTCCCCTATCACAAGAATCTTATAGAGGTGCTCCTTGTTGTGGTTGTTCTGCATGGCGACCGAGGAGGGCGAGAGCTGCGCATGAATCCACCGTAATGGAGAGGGCCGGGGATGAAAGGGGAGAAGCACAGGACAGCGCAGAGAGGACTGGAGAGAGTTGTTAGGAAAAGTGGAGTGGCGAGGAGAAAGGGGAGGTGTGGTCCGCCCTGTGGAGCAGACAGACGTCTGGACCTTGTGACTCACGCAGGGGAGCTGCCCTGCAAGTGCCGGCAAGGATTTAAAACAGTCAATCAGGAGAAGAAAAACACGTCAATATTTAGTAAGCAGTGGAAGAAATATTTAGATTAGTACTCAGGCTAAAAGTAAAAGTAGCAACAGCGTTAAAAAAGTGAAAGTACCCATCATGCATATGCAGCAGAATGGCCCCTGCCATTATATTAGCAGGGAGAGATCACACTAGGGCCCTCGGCAGACTGTGGGGCCTCCCCCTGCACATTTTGATATTTATA
Source organism: Heterobranchus longifilis (assembly GCA_028570985.1). Lineage (NCBI taxonomy): Eukaryota > Metazoa > Chordata > Actinopteri > Siluriformes > Clariidae > Heterobranchus > Heterobranchus longifilis. Next base: position 7,842 of record JAOVVB010001513.1, on the reverse strand, counting down.
TTAATTTATATTAAATAAATAAAATTACTTTTAACTGTCGCATGATTATTATGCTCACTAATTTAGTTAGGTATATATTTTGGGATATAGGCCTATATTAATATTTCTGTTTAAAATGTTTAAAATATATTTTCAAGTATTTTAATTGTGTCAGCAGTTGATCTTTACCCTTCCGTCTGGGCCCCCTAGTGGCAAGGAGGCCTGCATGTGCCTCTGCCTGTGCATAGATCCGGCCCTGTATTATGTTTAAAATATTGGATTTTGTTACTGATGCATTAATGAGAAACATTTTAATGTTGTTTAATGAGACATTTCAGACACTGTTGGGTGGTTTAATCGATAAAAAGCACATTTTATAACATGTTACGTAAAATCTGAACCTTCAAATTATTCTAGCTGTCAGGTAAATGTAGTGGAGTAAAAAGTACAATATTTCCCTCAGAAATGTAGCAGATAATTAAAATGTTCTAATTAAAAAAACTCAAGTTCAAGTGCCTCACAAATCTCAAATCTTTCCATCAGTTTGTCAGAAAATTATTTTTTAATTAAAAAAAGATTCACCCACGTAAGGAGCTTGTGCAAGTAAATAAACCATTTTTCATCATTCCTTCACCCCCTTATACAATAAGTTGTATTGTTTCACCCTCTTCTAGTTTGTTGTAACCTTGTTGTGCATTTGTGTTTATATTGTTGTGAGTCTTTGCAAGGAAACTGTTGAGCAGCCCCAACCAAAGATAAAAAAAAAAAGTACCTTAAATAAAAGCCAACATCCCAGGATGATTGCCTTGTTTTCTTTCTGTGAAAAAAGATGGAACACAATTTGAAATCATTTTTGAAATGCTTTTATTCTGTCAAAGAACAGTGCAAATCAGAATAAAAAGCAGTTACATCCCTTTATTTATTTATCGATTAAGAATTCCCTTGAAAATGCTCCGCAGTGAATTTGTACAAATTGCTCCACAGACAAACGTGGCAGTCACGGCTTCAGTTTGATGCAAGGACAGAAGATATTACAATTCTCCACTGTTGCTTCCCTGAGACAAAGAATCAAAGTCCTGCGCCCGACACGCAGACACAAACACTCCTCAGTTACCACTTCCCTTTAAATTACAATTTATGCATTTTGAGCCCAAGTTTGAGCTGGCAGTTAAAGCTCAAATGAAATTGTTTCATAGGCAGCTAATCGGTGATTGTTAAAATCAGAAAAAATGTTTAAAAAAAACCAATTACAGCAACATGGTAGGCTGACGTGCTAAATTCATGGCATCAAAAGAGCAGAAAAAGTCTCCCTCAAATCCACATCTGCTGTAAATGGTATGGAACAATATAGAAATTAACCATTAAAATATAATTTATGTGTTCATGCTTTTAACTGATGTAGGAGTATAGTTGTCTAGTTTTACTGCATTGATTGGATGTTAAAACCACTTGTTCCTTTCATCGAGTTCACAGCTTCTACAGTTTGGGGATGGGGTTGGCTGCGACTGCGATGCTCTCGATGGAGCACTCGTCGCTGCCCCGGCGGATTCGGAAGTAGCCGTCCTCGCCCCAGCCGGAGCTCCAGCTGTTCTTGACAATCCAGTACTTCTGTCCGGTCATGTGGCAGCGGCCATACCCGACCAACAGCACGGCGTGGTTGGTGAGCTCGAAGGGATTGAAGGGGTCCGTGAGGCCGGTGTGGTGGTAGATGCCCTCCTTATAGTGCATGAAGTCAGGGTAGACCTGTGGAAGGATAGGGATCATTTATTGATCAAATCCAAGCTGTACCTACGAAGCAGGAGGGTCTGCCGAGTTGTAAAAGAAAAATTACAGAATACATTTCATAAGGAAATAAAACATTTACAAACATTATTCAAATATGAGTGAATAAACGAGAAAACACTCGCTCGTCTGTTAGCATTTTGCTAGCTTAGCTGTGGTTTACAGGACAAGTCAAACTTATACTTCCAGAGAATTAGCAAATAGCTTATGTTGAGTTGTTGACATAATACTATATATGGTGAATTGACAAATATACTCTAAAGTGCAAAGTTTTGCAATACAAAAGAGAAGTAGTGAAATCCTGCAGGGCTTCTCTCAGTGTTTAATAGCAGAGATGGGGCAAAGACCTCCACTAACATTTATTCATGAAATAAGCAACCAAAACCATCGCAGACTCAACACCTCCTCTTCTCTGAATACGAACCCCTGCCATCAGAAAAAAGACTTACTGTGTGTCAAAGTGCAAATCAAACCGCATGAAGCCGTCGTTTGTTCCAGCCTGCTAAATCTGCACGAGAGCTTTGTGCAATAAATACACAAGCACTTTAATTCTTCACAGGGTCTTTTTTTTTTTTTAAGCTGCTGTGTTGTCGATGTCAAATGTCTCTTATGTTTTAAGATGTTCTTGTGTTGTTTTTTGTGATGTCTTTTATGTAAAGCAACAGACACTGTGCACAAGACCCTCTGGGATAATAAACTTTACTCTGCATCGGAAAAATTAATACACTTTTGAAAGAACACTGACCATTACGCTGTGTGAAATAGTAGCCAACTGTTATATTATGCACACAGTAGAAGGCAGGAATATTAAAACGTTATAGTCTGAATATGTTTTGATTGTTAGATTTATCCTTTTAGATGCTTTTGGAAAACAAGCTCTCAAGCAGAGGATTCAACTTTAGATAAAGTGGCGTCTAGCTAAAGTGGATTTCTGCAAGACACAGCAGCTGAGATTGGGCTAAAATAAAGGAAGGATTAAACAGCATTTTTTTGAGAACACGAGTTAAACTCAACTTAACTCTAAACTGCACTGACGGAGCAAAAAAAAACAAAAAAAACAATAACTTAGTGAACACAGAATCACAGTGAGGAAACAGTGAGCAGCTGTTTACCTCAAAGGCCACTCCCATGGGTCCATTCTTGACCAGTTCCAACATCATGGCCATCTCACTGCAGCCGCCATAAAATCCACCGACGTAGTAGTATTCCGCGGCGTAAATGCGGCCGCAGTTTTGAGGAATGCCACACGGAGAGTCCTTTGCAACATATGGAAAGCATGACTCATCCACGATGCCGAAATCCTGCACATACTTCCCAATCAGGTATGGGAACCCACCATCGCAACCTTAAAGAGGAGAGATGGATGTTAAATCTGGTTTGGTCTGAAATTCAGAATTATTAAGAAATATTTATGGGAGGTGTTCTTGGGTGAAGTCTCCTTTGTGGTCCAAAATGGAAAAATGAAAATGAGGCTTTTTTTCCAGGACTCTTCAAAATAACAGTGAAAATGCAGGGCAATTAGAAAACACTTGATAATGTTGAAAAAAAAACACTTAAGCGTTACCTGTTCTGATTAGGGAGGCTACTTACAACAGTACTACAATTTTCCCATGATCATCATGTATTGCAATATGAATGTTCAACTACAATACACCATGTACATTTTCCAACTGCTGCCGGATGCAATATTCTACTCTTCTAAAAAGGTGAAATTAATTTTATATGGTCAAGATTTTAGATTGCGAGTTAGTTTACCTTGAGAATATTCTGAACAGGAGACCACTTGTTGCGGGCTGAGGACGGGAGTCTCGCTGTTGTTGGTGAGGATTCGGACACGAGCTTCCAGCATTCCCATGGAGGCGAAGGAGTAGCAGCTTCCACATGACGCTGAAACACAACGTCAAAGATTTAGACTTCTGTCACACTTCTGTCCAACACAACAGCACGGGAAGAAATACAGACTTTGTGACGCTTGTGATGTTCAGTTTTTGACTGTACAAGGTCGGTGTTGTGCTAGATAGCATTATATTAAGATACAATTTTCTGTCCTAATGTATGTAAATAAAGTGGACAACACTTTGGAAGCACCTTTCAATATAACACAATGCTACAGCACCACAAAAAAAATAATAACGTCAACACCTCTGAGATTATCAAGATAATGTAGGTGCATCTGCACATGAATGAATGAATGCATTTATTTAAAACATAAAAAAGCAGATATGAAAAACAAAACAAGAGTAACAGTGTCCGAAAAGGAGTAGGTAGAAGTAAAACTTATATGTCCCTCCCCCTTTCTCACTTCTCCTCTATTAACTCATATTATTTAAACAAAGTCCCAAATGTATTTACAACCAATATAAATATATAAACAACTATCCTAAGTTTATTTACAACCCAAATATCCACCCGGTGTTAAAAATATGCAACCTGCTACAACACCCCTGAAATAAAACCCTAATAAATGGTAACTTTGCACTTTAATAGCACATTTGTTCAAGCATACATTACATCAGAGTCAAGACTAAAGTTTCTGTAATGTTCCGGCCCCAGTATACTTATGCACATTAGTTGTAATGCACATTAGTTGTAATGCATAATAATGGAGCCAGGCACAGGGACAGATGCACTGATTAAAGCCACTGGTTACCATCAATAGTGGGACACACCAGGTTCTTAATAAAATGTTCTGCAGAAACAAAGTAGGTCAGAGAAAAGAGGCTGTGGGGATTTGCTGGGTGGTTTAATTGTAGTCATGATTCAAGCCAGAGCGACACTGAGAACAGTTTCCAAGACTTAAGTCTCTTAAGACTAATAAGGTGTTCTAACTATTTAAATTAAAGATCTGTCCTAGTGGGAAAACTTTGCTGTCCTGATATTTTATAATATGATGTAATCAGTTTCTGAGATGAGCGATGGAAGGTCCATCAGGTTTGACTCACAGGACACAAAAGTTAGAGCTCCATCACAGGACTTAATGACGCTTTAATTTGCTACAATGCCTTTTACACCTGCATCTCCCCTTGAGGGGAGACACGAGGTCAAAACTTTAACTAACAGACATCACCATGAAATTTCCCCAGTGGATTACTTATTTTCATTTTGTATGTAAAGCTTTCTAAAATGTTATGTTTAAATATGCAAATGAGGCTCTATCTTATTAAATATGTGCTCATTTTCATACATTTTCAGAAAAGAAATGTGAATATGGGATAAAGACAGGTTCACATTTCTTGTTTCATTTTGTTGACATATTAGTCACAGGTTTTTACAGAGGGGATTTTGTACATCTATTTTTATCACTCCATAAATCTGAAAATACTGTCAGCCATAAACCTTCAGAATAGGAATGAAACTGGAAAGTTTGGTGTATGTAAATGCTACTGAAGTGGAGATTTCTGGCTCAGAGTTTGAGAAAACAACCTTAAAAAAAAAAGAAAAAAAGTTCACAGAAATGTTATGTTTAAATATGCAAATACAGCATTATCTAATGCTAACTTTTGGTGAATTTAGGATAAAGCAACAGACGCAAATAGATAAAGTGCAGTAAAATAAACACATAAATGTGTATTTTAGATGTTTTCTTTCCACTAACCTGAAAGAAAAGGCAAAGAAAGGCATGTTATGGAAGCAAAATAGCCCAAAATCTCAAAATTGACCAGCGCATGAAGAGACAATGCTTTGCCTCCTGTCTCACCTTAACAGTCACTGTTGGGTTGCATGTGATGTTAAGAAGCTGGCAGACCAATTTATCCTCAATCATACAATTTTTTATGAACTAAAATGGAACCTACAAAATCTACCTGAAAAAACGTTGGAGCAAAAATAAGTGGTGCAGCACTGTACAGTGGCTTAGAGGGCTTCTATTGAAACTCTCCAGCACTCTCCAGATCCTTAAACCCAGCCCTACAGAGACCCTCTCAGACACTCAAACTACTCAGCACGCATAATCTCTGCACTCACACACCAGGCTGTGCAGAAACACATCGCTGCACTCACACACCAGGCTGTGCAGAAACACATCGCTGCACTCACACACCAGGCTGTGCAGAAACACAGGAGGAGAGCAGAAAGCAGACCCAGGCCTGCCAAGGTGGAAGCAAAGGAGCTGGCGAGCTGCTGTTCAGTGTCTGCTCTTACTGACAGCTGCTCAAATATAAAAGTACGGCTTTGTCTGCCTGCTGCAAGTCTTTGGTTTTATATTGTTGCACAGGTAAGGATGGGACAATAATGGATTTTATCCTGGATCGCGATAAAAACACTCACAATAAGTTGATTGTGGTGAATTTCCATTATCGGGATAATTGTGAATATTGTGAATATCCTCACTAATTGACAGCAGTTTACTACAGTGTCCTATCTGTGATGCAATAAAACTATTTGTATCTTTAAAAAAGTCATGTTTTGAGAAAAAAAAAAAAAAAAGAAGAAAACATTTTTTAAATCAAAATGTAAGGTAAAGTTATTCCAGTGTGTTTTACTGCCATTTTAAGAGTTTTAGCCTAATCAAATTCCATTGATTATCGGGATAATATCATGAATCGCAATTATTTTGGTCAGGATAATCATGACATTCAAATGTTAATACTGTCCCATGCCTACTACTCATTATAAAGAGGTCCCCCACCTGTAACATACTACTGGCTCATTTTAAGTCTCTTAAATTGTGCATGGCATCCAGAAGACTGTGGGAGGAAGCCACTGTTACAGCAACTTACTGCATATCTTATTATTGTCTTATTATCATGTTATATTCACCACTGTACATTCTTACAGTATCTACTGTGTTTGTACGTCTGCTTTGATATCAAAACAGCTATAATTAGGATCTTAGAGCTCGTACACTCTTTGATTATATATTAGTGGGAAAGATAATTTGCTGTATATAGATGCATAAGCTTCTGTCTGAGATATAGGTCCTACCTCGGTGCAGCGTATTTAATCATAGCTGTAAAGGCTCTGCCCTGGGACTGGAGCTTCTTCTTATCATACTTTAATCAATATCTCTCTCACTATGTTAACACAAAGCACTCCTCTCTACACTGTCGAGGTGCAGCGTCCTTGTGCTACGGGTGATGAGTCTCCAGAAATACATGGAGAAATTAAATGTGATTTTGTGACCTGTGCAAATGCTGAATTATTTAATTTGTGCAGGGGTTTTTTTTCAGATTAAGATGAGCTAGTTTTAGTGTTTAAACAATCCGCTTTTCTATATTCATCTTGTTGATATACAGAATATCTTTAATTTAACTTCTGATGCTGTCGACGGTACAAAGTGGGGAAAAAGCAGCAGCCTATTACAGGAAAGGGAAGCGGATTTAGAGTAAGTCACCTTCCTTCAACATAATCACTACCATTCATCTAAGAATGGAATTAACTTCATGATAGGCAGTGAAAGTACCTATCCATCTCTGATACAATAAATTCAAAGATGCACAACACTGACAGTCAATTAAAAATGAAAGATAATCCACTCCTTCCTTTTAGTGAAATGCTTATATTCAATTTCACATATGTGCTATAAATACCTGCCATGATTTTACATCAGTTTTGCTATTTATCTGTCTTTTTTTTTTTTTTTTTTTCCCTAAAGTGGAGAACCATAACATCTGAATATTTACCTGCGTTTCAGCAGGGCTTGCTAGCTTCTTGGTGACTGTTGTATGGCCATGTTTTAGTATTCCTCAGGGATCCATTCCCGTATATGCGCCTATAAAGGGAATTTGCAGAGAGCAAAGTGAACATGTTATGTCGGTCATTTGCTGTGCAAGGATATTTTCCTCCAAACTGCGTTTTAAATGCTGTGTTTCTCCCCATTACTCTGCGCCGAGAAACATTTAAATGCCCTTTAATTAGTGTGTCCTTCCTCTCTATCGATAGGCCACTGGTAATCACTCAGAGGACTAATGACTCCTAATTGAATTGCTTTAAAGTGAAACACAATAGGTCCCGTCATCAGTACCCCAAAACAGCAACATTTGGGAGTGAATCCAAAACGCAGGTCATTTTGTTCAGCATTTCACTAATCGAAGTTACATATTTTCACAGTAGCAGAGAAAAGCCTGGTGTTGCTGCGGTGAT
>JAOVVB010001504.1:0-17365 GCA_028570985.1 Heterobranchus longifilis | reverse complement strand
GCTTACTCCTGCAGACCGGAGGATTAAAGCAGTTAAAGCAGCAGCCCACCTGACCACGTGTTCCTCCTCAGGAAGCATTATGCATGCATTCTTTACATGTGCGTGTTGATGCCGTGACGCCATGTGAGTCCCGTCAGCGTGGAAACACAAAGTCCCTGAAACAACTACTCACTCTTAATTCACCTCACGATATGATACAAAATACTTTATTAATCCCACAGGGGGGAAAACTTCATGTCACTCCCTCACTCATGCAAATATATAATACAGAACTTAATTATTGATGCAAATCACAGTCCATCTATCAGTACACACACACACACTGACATTCTGCTGAAACAAATGCAACTGATGATTACTTTCCCTGTCAGTTATTCTTTGAATCCATAAAATATCAGAAAAAATGTCCATCACAATCTCCCAAAACACAAGCTGACATCAAAAACAGCAAATATTCAGATTTGAGAAGCTGATGAAAATTGTTGGTGATTCATTTTCTATTGATCGACTAGCCTAATCGATTAATCAGCTCATCGCTTCAGTTCTAAAATATTCAATTAGATTAAAAAACGAACAAACAGTTCAGTTCTTCTAATCGGTTCTAATTGTTCTTTGGTTCCCAAACTTTCTGTCCAGTTTTAATGTTCTGATCAGTTTCACAGATTTACAGAAAATGAAAATAATCAGCCCTAATTTAGACGTGACCAGATATTCAGTACATAAAGCAAACTGCAAACAAAACCAGAAGTCGGGGTCGGCCGATTAATCAGGTCAATTAATGACATTTTGAGACAATCAGCATCGGCAGATTATTATTTCTTATTTATTTACTTAAGTTTATACATTTCTGAAACAAAACAGATGCCGCTTGGTGGTCCTGTGCACTAACGTAGTTTTTATTGATGTAAGTTTATATATTTCAGAAACAAAGACATGCTGCTATCTGCTGAATAAGTGTTAAATAAATGCTCATTAAGTCACATTTGTTATTCTTGTTATTATTATCAGATGCAAAAAAAACCCAATATCGGCATTATAAATCGGCCATCGGCCACCCTGCTCTCTAAATATCGGCATCGGCTGTTGACTCATATCAGTCGACCACTAGTCAGAAGACAAAAAAAAAAAACTCTTTCAGGATTTCTGACACAAAAGCCTGATCATGCTACATCTGCCACAAGGGAACATGGGATACGTGAGTCAGCCAGACAACGTAGGCAAAAAAAACAAGCCATATAGAGAGTGGGAAGGAGCGCATGATGGGGCGGGGGGGTAACAGATGTTGGAAAGTGAACACCGGGGGAAAGAATAAAAAATGAGGGCAGAGAGTGATCCAAAGCAGAAACAGGAGTGAGGAAGTTGGAGGGAGCAGATGGTGAAGAGAGAGAGAGCAATGACACATGCACATATTTACTCACAGATACACTCTAATTACCTCCCATACATCTCCTCTTCCTTCTTTCACTGACTTTAGAGGCAAGACTGCGTGACTGAAGGCTAAATGGCATTAACACACATTTGCTGCCGTGCGTGTCGGTCACATTCAGTGAAATCTTGGTATGTTGATGAATTATTAAATGCTATTAGATTTGTGTTAGTGTGTGTGTGTGTGTGTATGTTGGGGGAGGATCTGTTGCATATATGACCCTGTTTCATAAAGTGCAGGTTGTATCCTCAGCTGAGCAACATTTCACAGTCGAGAGACTTACGTGCGTGTGTGAGAGGCAGTGATATTGATACAGAGAACCACAGCTAAATAACACAGCCATTATGTTTCCGTGCACAGTAAGTGGAGAGATGGTGCTCCATGTTAACCTAATTAGCAGGGAGTGTCTCCTCCAGTGGAGAGCTTCCTCCATGTTCAGGTCAACATCGACAGCAAAACAACTCCAAAAGAAGAGAAAGAGAAAGCTACATGTTTTGTCCACGTTACATGCTCTTTTTTTCCCGCAGCTGCAGCTATTGATAGTTTTGTGTTTTATGTGTCTGGCTTTTAAGATATCTAGCCCTGAAACTTCTGCCACTACCTTAATACTGATGGAGGTCAAGATAACTTCGACTGTGGCGCTCATGTTTTTTCCAAAAACAGCACAAGATATTGCTAAACTGCCTCAAACTCGGGATGGGAATCGACCACCTCTTCCAAATCGTCCGAATCATCAGAATCATGTGCCTCCGATCTTATCAATTCCTTTTATCAACGCTGGCATGTCGACACGTTCTCACTCCCAACTCAGTGTCTGATATCGACGCACAGGGCACCTCTTTAACTTCTGTATGAGACGCACTGCAATCACTCTAACTGAGCTTAAAACACGGAAATGATGCGTGAAGGTTTAAAAGACACACTGAGCTCACTGGGTGGACAGATCGTTCACACAGGACTTCCACCCAGGAGACCGGGGTCCGCGTCCCGTTTGAAAATAAAAGTAAATGTTGTTATTTTTAAATGCTGTGCGTTAGTCACATGACGTCCGCAATGACGTCACGCCCTACGTCACAACATAATTTGTTGTTGTTACCATGGTTTCTACAGCTGTCTTTGTAACCCAGAAGTTGGGATTTTAATGCAATCCCAGTGTGTTTTTTACTAGTCTCACGTAGCCAGACTTATCTCCACAGCGCTGCCGGGGAAAAGTCTGGATTGAATGTGCTTTAACTCCTGGATCGTGAAAAAAAACTCCCTGGTCTGTTTGTATTTCTTTAAACCAATCACAGTCGTCCTGGTCGGCGCCACGCCCCGACGGTGCCTCTGCAAAATAGTGTCGGGAGGAAACCCGTTCCGATGAAACACCTCCACGAAAATGTTGTAAACATATTCTTTGTAGATCTTTACAATCATTCACTGAAACAACAGAGCAGGCCTGCCTCATTACACCATCCAAATCTTCAAAACTTGTCATTTTCAGCCTGTAGGTTGATAACTCGGAGGCTGTTGTTTGTTTCCCGTAGCGAAGGGACTTTGGGAACACGGACACAGACTTCCTGTGCAGACAGGAAGTAAGGCTTTATCCCAACACTGTTGGGTAAGCCCGCCAGACTATGGACCAGACTATTTCTTGGCCGAGACCAGTAACTTCCTGGAGTGTCCGCTGGATGCCTGACAACTGGCCCTGACCAAGATATATTAGAGACAGTGTTAGGTGGAGTTTTGGACAAAGCCAGGCTAGCTGTTTCCTGCTGTTTCCTGCAGTCTTTATGCTAAGCTAAGTTAGCTGGCTGCTGGCAATACCTTCATACTTAGCGTGGTATCAATCTTCTCATCTAAGTCCAGGCATGAAAGTGAATAAGTATATTTCCCAAAATGTCAAACGTTTCCTTTAAGGTGCCCTCGAGCAAGGAATCACTGCAGGAGATGATGCAGGATGTTGCTAGAAAAGTAGCACACGGTCTCATGCATGTAGCTGATCATTCAGGATGATTTACAAACAGATGGACAGAAAATGCGACCTTCCAGTTGTGGAAAAATTCCGTCCCATCCATGATCAAAATAATTAGTGAAATCATCTCACCGCCACAGTTTGCAGGCTTGCAGCGACGTCACGCAAGCCTCCGATGGAGACCGTCTGGTCACGGTTGTGATTGACAGCTGGACAGCCTGGTGCACAAGCTGCAAGAGAAACGAGAAACAGAAGGAGGTGCAGAGTTTAGTTTTCTGCACCAGCATCCCATTCACATTCAGAGCACAGAGTGTGCACTGTACTGAGCAGACAGCAGATTAGGTCCCATCACACACCTCATCATTCACTAACACGCAGACTCATCTGCCTTACACTTCTCTCCCACTCGTCCCTTTCTTTTTCACTTCCTCCTCTTCTCCATTTGAACTCCTTTGTTTTATGTATATCCCTTTTCTCATTTTATTAGTATTAGCCTCACTCTTTACAACAAAGAGATACAGTTACTGTTCTTCCTTTATTCTACTGCCCATGTAAAACCTATCCACAACACATTTCAGTTCAGTTTCAGGAACTTGTTTGAGAAACATTCCTATCTAAAATTATAATTTAGCATCAATAACGTTAAATTAATTGTTAGTTTGAAAATTCTGCAGTGAGAGTGCAGATCTCAAACTCTGAAACACATACATGGAATATCAGCGCACACACAGAATACAACCTCCCATGCCCTTGCACTGCAAGCATGCCAGTCCTGACTCCTGGGTGCAGGGTGCCATACATAATAATTCATAATAAGGACGACACCTCGTTGTTTCAGAAATGTCCCTCTTCATCACATCTAATCCAAGAGAAAGCACTGCAGAGCCAGAGGTGACCCTTATGGCCTGTGATCAATGATTCAGTCTATTAAGTGAAGGCTCTTTGATCAGTAATTCTCAATGACACCGGATCATTGTACTTCAGTGATCTCCAAATGATTCGGTGTTTTAACCGACTGTCTGAAGTTAAATTTGATCTTATTTACAATCAGAATCATTCTTATTTCTTCAAATGAATGGCGCTCAGTAATTAAAGAAAAGGTAAGATGAAGATTATTTTGTATGACACTCATATGGAGTCGATCTCTGCTCGGGAAGACCTCCAGGTGACAGGTTCATCTTTAGCGGCAGCAAATTATGTGCAGGGACAGGGAAGCACTTGGATGCGCTTAGAGTGGAGGTCTATGAGCGGTGACACTTCCGGGGCCTGCTGCCAAGGGAAACTCAGTTATCCAGCGATGTCTGCTCCCATCCCCCCCAATACACACACACACACACACACACACACAGACGCACACACAGAGCGACTTCCAACCTTTCCTCCGACCCCAAGGGAGAAGCAAAGACAGGAGGGGAGGGGTGATGATGAAGCTATAGACAGAGAAGTGGATCTACACTCTCTCAAGACGTTAGCAACGACACAATCAATTTGAACTTACTTTTATTTTGATTTGCTAAATTTCAACAGATTGGAAGTGTAGTTAAAGGATAATTCCAGATTACAAAATACAATTTGGATGTTGTTTTTGTAGATTTTGAGTTAGAGTAATCTCTAAGTTCTGGTAACATGCAGCATGCTAAAAACAAGACTAGGTGTAAACCTAGTATATGGCTGGTCCGCGACCGTTGCATGGCCAAATAGTTACAGGGATAGTCAGCTGTGGTCTCTATAATGTGAATTCCTGGATATTAAATGTTAATTTGTAGTGGTCCCAGTCACAGTGTTTTGTTGTGTACTGAACTGAGTGTCTTGACCAATGGTTGAACTTTACCACTCACTCAGTGACGGACGGACAGACGGACAGACTTTACCATTTATTGGGCTGCTCCCCAGCGTTGCTGCGGTCCAGCCAATAAAGCAGACAGGTTGTAAACAAACAGCGATATTAGCCAGATTATACCTGCCAGTTTATTTGGAGTTAGAACAAGAAAGTCTGTAAACTATGATGGAAATTTAAAAAAGAGTAATAATTTTACGGTTTGCCTTGTTTTTCTCTTCCAAAAAGTTTGGATAACCTGGGGGTTTGTTTCAAATCTGCTCGATTGTCTGATTGCTCGTTACTTGACCTTTTTAGTGACGTTGCCGCAGTCTGAGATCTCAGCTATATTACTTCAGTTACACCAAAACCAATAGAAACACTGGTCAAGTTTTTCAGTAGCAAGAGCAATGAGCATCACTTTCTCTTCTTCTACATTTTATTGTTTTCACTTCTAAAGAAAAAACGGGAAAAATCATAATCATTGTTCTGTTTTATTCTATAAATTATTTGTATATTCATTCTCACATAATTGTCATTATCAAGAATCCCATGAGGTCTCTTGTCAGTTTTATTGTCTCACAGTCTGGATAAGAACAGCCGATCTGGGTCCAGCCGCAGCAGGCAGCAGGTAATCAGTGATGGAAATGCCCCTGATAAGCTGCAATCAGGTATCAGCCAGACGACAGCAGCGTAATGCAACTCAACAGCACCGTTATCGTCGCAATCAGCTGCAGGCCGAGGCCAAATTAGAATCGACCCCTGACTCTCCACTCTGATCCTTTAAATCATCCGCACAATGCAGCTTTCACCTTCTCGAGTCATAGCCAAGTGGGAAAGGTTGATTCTTGTTTGGCTTTTTTTGGGGGGACTGACAAAAACTGGAATAGATGGCACAGTAGGATAATTGTCATAGAAGGAAATGCCGTTATTGGGATTTTCACACAGACATAGAGAGCTAAAAAGAGGCCTATATAATAAAACACAACAATGCTGTTTAGATCACAAATGGGAAACATTTTGTTTAGCTTCTCCACAACTAGACCTATTATATTTTGAAACCACTTATATACCGCTGCTGCATATGATTACATATATGGTTATAATTGGTTAGCAACAAAGCTGCCCATGGTTACCTCACTGCCCCCCAAGCAAAGCAAGCACAGAGCAATAAAATGAACATAAACGTGCAATAAAGCAAACAATGCAAAAAAAAAAAATCTATCAATGTCATTTTCAATATCGTTTTGTCATTGGAATGTTTCTGAGGTGTGAAATAAAAAACTCTGACACAACACTTCTATTCTTCTAAATCTAATTCATCGTCCTCCTTCTGGTCATCACAGGATGTGTGCCTGCACAGCAGCAGGATTGTGCCTATTTTCATTTGGAACAAGCTCGGAAAGAGCCTGAGGGAAGCTATCCACCCCCTCTTATGTCCGAACATCCAGCTCATAGCTCACGTCCCGCTGCTGACTTGGCTGTTTTCCAGTAGGGTTTGTGGCGTGCTTTTAGCCCCGCTAATGTAGCTACCTATGTAGGTTAAAGACCCCCTCGTGGTCGACAAACACACCAGTGCCAGGGGAGACATCTCAAGGTGAACACAGTGTTCAGATCATACACTCTCCCTTCAGAGGTGGCGGCAACAATAAATAGGACAAGAACAACAATGTCAGAGAGACATATTTCAGATGTGATTGATTTATTCTGAGTGGCACAGGACAAAGAAAACACTGAACTATAACAAATAGTCTTATTGGGTTTTCTCCAAAGAGATAATTTATTCATGGATAGTAAAATAGCTTCAGTTAAATCACTTATTGCAGCTGGTCTGGCAACCTGAGTGCATCTCACTCACAAGAATTTATACAAACATATAGGAAAGCGAGTTTTGCTCCCTGAAAGATGGGACTTTCTACATTTAATTTTCCGGTCCTGTCTGCTGTGCTTAGGAATTTGCAGACCCCTTAATTCCCTAAATGAGCCAAGAAATCGATAGGAAGACTACAGGCCCTTACTCAGTCTAATTATACACATTTATCACCAATCGCAGCCTTAAGATTTGAATACTGACTGCTGAGACGCTGTCGTACTGTAAGGCAAAGTGACAATCCAGTTCATCCGTAAAGCAAGACTCAGCAATGTGAAATCAGGATAGGGGCAATTTGCAGTGCTGAGAATAAAGATGAGAGAAAATAACCATGAAACCAAAGGGAGAGAACATAGAGTAGGGACCGAATGTCTTCTGGATAATCACAGAACATTTCAGATTGTATGAGACCAGGCAGAGCAGAACAGCACATTCCTTCACACACTTAAAGCCGTTCACAAGAAAATGCTTTAATCCCAGCAATTACTGTGCAGCGGGAAGATGCCGAGATCTGTCTGGACCAATCTGGAGTTGACTTATTGGGCTTTCGAGATGAAAATCAACAATGTGATCCTTGGCAATCGAGTTCTTGCTAATACCTAGTCGCTATGAATTAAACCTTAACAAGCGCGGACCTTTTGTTTCAGAGCCCCAATAAGGTGAGAAATACCAATTTATACAACGCTGAAATCTGATGATGAATGCTACTGACACCATACGAGGATTCAAGCCTGCACGCTACACAATGATGATTTGAAAGCCAACGTGCTGCTTCATGTTTTCCTTAAATATGTCCTTTGTCTGGACACACCTGCAGACCTCCTGTAGAATTTGTTTCGACAGCGAGTACACTGCGGCCTTGAATGAGAAACAGCAATATATAGACATGCGAGAAACAGCACATGCTGGGTATGGCCAATACTAAACTGTCACAATGAGTGACATTAAATTTACATAGTGACACTGAAGTCTGCCTGCTTCTTAAGCAAATAAGAACATTCGGGAAATGGACAGAAAAAAATGAGCAAAGGCAAAACACTTCCCACTTGTCAGGCATTGGAGCCGTTCCCTTCCTGCTAAATCTCCTTATCTCAGCTGAGAGGCAGAGAGAAGGGGGAGAGGGACAAATGGAAAAGGACAGACAGAGCAAAGCAGACGGAGAAACAGAGACAGCAACACATAGAGAATGAGGGGAGCGGGTCAAATCAACAGCAGAGACTGAAAGTGGATGAAGTGAGACAATTACAAGGAAAGAGGGTTGTTGAAATGGTCATGGTGAAGGAGAAAAGATGTTAAAGGTCAATGTTACCTTGTTTTTGTCCCTGGGTACTGTTCTACTTTGTGCCAAAACTGCTGTATGTCAACAATTTTGCATATGTGGCAGAAAAAGTGTCAAAAAGTGATGCCAAGGGGTCCTGGCGAAGCTGGCGTTTTGGACGAGTTGGGAGTGAGAATGTGTTGCCTGTCAACTGTTTTACAGACGTCTCTTTTACAGGGGTGGTCTATGGGGAAAATATTTTGTTGCAGTACCGCGAGTGGCCTATCCAGGTCTTATTATACATCCATGGGTCAAAGTCACACATCCATCCACCCCGACCTCCTCCCCGATTGACTTTTTGGCACGATAATGGCACATCATTACTCACACAACAAGAGGTCCTTGTCAGGGAGACATGGGTGATTTTAAGCATTTGACTGACCAAGGATGTGATTTTTTTCTGGTCCGTATCGCTGTTCTTTTGGCATTTTCAAAATTAGACTGGACCGAAGGGGTCACAACTCAGTACTACAAAACAAGGTGACGTGAACTGCATCATTCGTGGGTGACAACATGTTTATTATTCATTGGCTTTGGTCTGGTTTTGGGACAGCCGATCAACCTTCCCTTAAAACTGAGTATGTGCATTTGTGTACTACAAGGGTAAATGTGTCTCCTGTGTGTAAGTGTGTAAATGTAAGTTTGAATTGCAGTATCACATTTAACTGATTTTAAAGAATTAATACAAACTATATGAGGACAGTTTTCAACTTTGAAAGTCTAATGTCCAAACAGCCAGTTATACTGTAACAGTGGGTGTACAGTTAGCACAGAACTATGCAGGCCAGATAAGAAGTGAAAATGCCAAAATCTCCACTGCCCCCTTAAAAGCTCTGGCAAAATCTGACCTCTTTCGTGGACAGAAAACGTCGACCAGATATTAGCAGAGACATTTCGAGGAAAACAGCGAGAGACGCAGAGACCTCTACTCTCCTTCAGAGCCAAAGCCATGAGAGGCAGTGAGCAATGTGTCTCTCCTGAGGGAATTATGGGAAATGAACCGTTCTAAAGGCCTAGTATATCCAACGGGACACAACTTCAGGCATCGCTGCCAAAGTGTCACAACACTGGCAGGCCCCAAAACACTGACACACACAGACTGTACAGAAGCTCCAGAAAGATACAAAGAGCATTCGAGCTGCAGTCGTTTGGCTTGAAACATTAAAGGAACAGTACAGTTTTTACAAAATTGCACAAAATATCCAAAATATATGAAAAGACTGAATTTGTGGGATTACTATTTAGTGACAAAAATTGATGTTGGTAGGCTGCAATGCTCAATAACTGACTGAAGCAGCTAAGACGGACACATTTTGCATGCACAGGAAACACATGGATGTAAACATCATGCATCAAAGCCAGCTGACACTCAGCTGACCAGAGCGATGATGATGTTTTCCGGTGACAGTTCTTCTCCCTGCCTTTGCCTGGCGCCGGTGCACTGGTTGCCATGGGAGATGTTTATGTAAGCCATGCCTAATCCTGTTAACTGTTACTGCGGCTGTTGAGCAGCATAAGTGTTCGGCAATGCTGCACTGCAAAAAATGTCTATCTTAAGTCCTTTCATTGGGTTGGGAGTTTTATTTTTTTCTTGAAGCAAGTGAAAAAGGAAAGCGGGAAGAGATAATTTTAGGCTTTGATTGGGGAGAAGAGAACAAGAGTAGCAAAGGGGCAGGAGAGAACAGGATTGGGTTTTGGAATGATTTTTGACATAAACATATGATTTGCAAAGCTAAAGCTATGTTAAATAAATACATGTTGGTATTATCAAGTAATTATACAAAGCAATGGACTTTTAAAAACCAATTTAACCTGCAAAGCAGAGATTTTTGTGACCGTGGTGAACACGCTCCAGTCATAAACCTTCATTTCAGTGCACAAGCCAAATGTGGGTTGCATGTTTAAGAATCAGATTTTGGTCAAGATTAATGAGAAAAATCGCATCTGTCAGCCATTTTTTCTGTTCAAACTGTTTACAAAGAAATTAGATTAGTGACTATATTTACATGCGCACTAATATTCCACTATCATTCTGAATATAACAATATTCCGAATTTGATACAGGTTGTGTAAACAACATATTCCATTTGGATATTCCAAATCAGGCCTTATTCCGAATGTAGCATTTTTCAATTACGACATGTGAGGTATGCCGATATTATTCAGGTTTTAGAAGCATTTTAGAAGCAGATTTTGGCTAAAAGGTGCCTGTACATTTGAAAAGACAACTACTAACTATTGATAAATACTGATGATTCAATGTCATCTTTATGCCAGGAACAGCAGAGATGATGAGAAGAGTCAAGACAGAAGTTATGCAAAACTGAGCAGGACCCTGTGATGCAGCATTTTTTTTTTCAGGAAAATCTATAGCATCATGGACCATAAACCGCCACCTCACTGTCTTATCTTTAACCTTCAACAATGTCATAAAAATATCACCTTTAAATATTTTTTTATATGATTAACATTCAATAATAGGAGCATTAGGTATTCCACCATCTTCTGTAGGAAAGGAATAGCAAGGGAGAAGTCTAAGCCTAATTATCGCGATTAAAAAGCAGAGCGTATGAACGAGTCATACAAAAGAGGATTATACAGACATGAAAGAAGAGAGAGTGGGAGAGGAACAGAGCAACACAGAAATGGGAGAGCTCTTGTAAAAGCAGACGTGGATGATGAGAAGTCACATACATGCAGTCTATGCGCCTCACAAAGGAGATTGGACAGGGAACCTATGCATCGCTGGTCTCCTCCCCCCATTCTCTCACTCTCTTTTGCTCCATTAGCTTTATTACAGTCTCTTGGCTGAGGAATTAGGCTTTTGTACAGTTACTTGATCATGAAGGTCAACAAAAGATCTATTGTGGCTTTGATACTGTTCTGCAGTGAGTTTGAGGGTTTTCCCAAAGCCATTGATGGGTCCTCTCGAGGGACCGCAGATGAGGATGAGCTTCTATCTAGTGCAATAAATGTACGTTGTAAAATAAAAAATAAAATAAATTTGCCACAGAAAGAATCCATAGTAATCCAATAAGGCTGCGATTTTTAGCCACTCCAGCGGCATGGCTTTGGGGATGACAATGTCAGTCAGAAGGTCGTTCCACCACTTTGGTCCATGACTGAAATACCTCAACAAATACTGGAGAGATTGTCATGAAAGTTGACACAGACCTTCATGGTCCCAAGAGAACTGAAGCTACAGACTTTGGAGTTTTCCTGACTTTTCATCTAACACCTCCAAACTAATCAATCCAATCCTTTCCGCTGTATATAGTGTCAATTATCAAATGGTTTCATGCTAACACGCTAAACTAAGGTGGTGAACATGGTAAAGATGATACCTGCTAAACACCAACATGTTAGCATTGTCATTGTATGCGTGTTAGCATGCTGATATTAGCATATCCCTCAAAGCACTGCTTTGCCTAAGTACGGCTTCACAGAGCTGCAAGTGTCGCTGTAGACTCTTGTCATGTTATACATCTGCATGAATATACATAACAGCAGACTGTCATGTTGACTGGCTGATAGCAGCCATGATTTTTGGAACAAACTAAGAAGCAACGCACACACGTAGCTCACCTCACTCGCCACCTCCCGTTTCTGCTCTGTGCCAGCACTGCACAGCAGCCGGGCCTGTAGCCCATTAAACACAGTTTTGTTATACTCAGCGCGTCATCATCACTCTGATGCATCTGCTGATCACAGCGCGCAGAGGAACATTAAAACACGAGCTCCGCCGGTCAACAAGGGAACACAGGGCCTCGGCCTCATCACAAACTTCCCTAAACTCCTTCCTTTGTAACTCCCTGTTCACACCTCCTCTCCACTTGTACTTTATGTGATACTGGAACAAGAAAGAAGCAAAAATCCTGAAGGCATTTAGATGTAAATTGTCACTCCTAAGATCATAGATGAACAGGGCCATTGCTTGACCTCATACTCAAAGAACCACATTTTTCTAAAGGCTAGGTCACACTCTACACTATAATCTAATGCTGATTAAAACTCTGACAGGACCTTCAAGACCGTCAGCCTAATGCCTGATGGAAAGGCATTTTACCCTCTTGTGACTTCAAAAATATACCATGGGGGTACAGTATACTGCTATTACAAATGCCACGGGCTGGAGAGCACTGCATGATATTGAACTCTCTGCACCATAAAAAGCAAAACTCAGGACAAATCTAATCGGAATGCCTTCAGCTTGCAAGAAAAAAAAAATCACCCTGGTTCAGCAAAGCCAACATTTTCTCATTTGCTGTGCAAATGAAAACATGTATATGGATAAGCAGTTTTGTGTTTTTGATGAGAGCTATTGTGAAAAGGGCCGTTGACTCTTACCAGCCAGCACAGCACAGCAGCTCAGTCATGTATGACATTTTCAATCATAGAGGTCCATGTAACATCACAACTGCACGCACTATGATTCACCCTGTGTCCTGTAGTTTAATGGTGCAGCCTGCAGTGAGGTTTAAGAAGAGAAACAATTTCACATCCTCACCTTCCCTCCTAATCCCTTTAAAGGTCAAAGTGCATTTGACCCTCTTTGGACCAAGTTGGCTGCTGGCATCTACCTAATGTCTGGTTTAACACTGACAGACTGGCTGTCCTGGTATTTTTTCCTGATGCCAGGAGCCAGGGGCGCAAAACAAGGTTTTAATCTTACAGCAAGCTCATTAGAGGAGAGACGAACCAGCAGCAGTCAACCACCATTTCTGTGCCAGCTCAGCAGTAGCAACAGTGGGACGGCGAAGTTGAGATGGAAGCCTTGCCACGAGATGGTAGGAGCTTGGATCAGAGACCCAAACATGGACATGCAGACAACTTTAACAAATACATATACATCTTTATTTGTACTTTTTAAATTAGCTATCAAGATGATAAGACGATATGCACCAGCATATTTTTGTGTGAGCTACTTGTCAGTACGTTAGCTGTAAATTTGACCATTTCCGTGCAAAAACAAAGGTAGAAAAGCATCTGAAACATTGAGCTCTTGGGCTCAATTTACAAGTGCGAATTCGCAATAGCTGCGACCACGTACGTGCATGCATACATGCATTCACACACACACAACCTCGAAAACACTGGGTGGGTAAATTTTTTTTGTGGAACAACCGACCAACCAACAAACAAACCAACCAACAAACAAACCAGCCAACCAACAGAGCGAGACAGAGTTGCTGGTCGCAGCTAAAAATACCAGTGGAAAACCAAACCAACCCGAAGGAGACTTGAGGATATTCAGATGGAATTGATTCAAACAGACCCAAATAGAGAGAGAGCACCAACACTGGCAGCAGCATGATGCATTTCCTACTGACGACCGTGACCCGGGGTTTTGCATTATCGTCCAGGACTAATATTCTCGTCTGGCGATAGAGTTCCTAAAACACCATGTGGACCAAGTTCCAACCTGGTGAATTATATGATGGGCCAATAACAACTAATGAGGACGGTGCAATCTTGATATCAGTGATTACAAGGATTTGTGATTGCACTGTACTGAACTCGCCAGATCAAAAGCGAATGTCAGAAAGTCAATTTCAGGGCCATCCGGCTCACCTCTACAGTGTGTTGGAACATTTTCATCTGATACAAAATTCTCAAGCAGGAAAAATAACTTACACTCTAACCACATGCGGCTGTGGTGTAAATGCCATTAAACAAAGCTGTCGTGGAGGAGCCTTTTCGGGGACTAGCTGGTGGATCAGAGCAGCACGAAAACCAAACGTGTTACATCCTCCCAGGCTAATTTAATTATAAGTGCCATTTATTTTCCCATTCATCTTCCACACAGGGAAACCACTTTTCTATTGGGAGAAGCTTTTGTGGTGAATCCACTCGGGACAATTCTGTGGTGCAGAGTGCAATGCTTTTAAGGGGAGGGAAAACAGGTGATTTGATTAGATTTGATTGGATCATGACTGATTTCAGGACTACTACAGCTACTGATGTATTCCTCTGAATCCCGCTTTGTCAGCGGTCATGTTCAAAGCTGCTCAAGAAAATATTTCCTTTCATTGTTTTTGAGCAGGGTGTCATTGAATGCGTTTTTATTAAAAGCCAAATATTGTCCTGATATTATATTGGTCTAACTCTGTTTGACTCTATAGTAACTGTATAGTGTGAATCTTATCACTATGTGAGAGTCTTGAGATATTTATAGCAGTATGTTTTGTAATGTAATCAGTATATGTGCTTCCCTATGCATTATTGAGAGGAAATAAATATTTATGATACAGTCGTGGCACAGTTTTGCCTTTTGCTACTTGAAGAAATCATGCACATTCAGTATGACCCACATACTGCTAAAAAGTCTCACTGTCTAATATGCACCTCTCACCTTCTATCACTCTTCATGCATGAACAAACACAAATATGCACACGCAAATACGCACATCACACACATTCTGTGCTGATCAGCAGCGGCGGTTGTGTGTTTTCAGGCCTACTGGAGGGTTTGACATTGTATAGTTGAAGAGTGTGTGATATGAGGAGTGACCTGAGTGTGTGGAGGGTAAACGGAGTGACTCCCCGGGGGGGCAGCTTGTTCTCTCCAGCCCTCTTTTAGAGTTCAGACAAGTCCCATGATGCTGAGAGATTAATGAAGCTGCACTGACACTGTGATCCCTACAGGATACACACACACAGTCACAGGCGTGCATGCACACACAC
This sequence comes from Heterobranchus longifilis, assembly GCA_028570985.1. Classification (NCBI taxonomy): domain Eukaryota; kingdom Metazoa; phylum Chordata; class Actinopteri; order Siluriformes; family Clariidae; genus Heterobranchus; species Heterobranchus longifilis. Next base: position 2,297 of record JAOVVB010001504.1, on the reverse strand, counting down.
TATTCATTTCACCTTATGACAGTTTTCATGTACCTGCAATGATATGAGGTTTACGCGATTCAGGTATACACTGTACACACACATTGTACAGACATTAAATTTTCTCACAAGCAAACCTGCACTCAAGTACGTTAAAGGTGTTGTACTTGAAATACTGAAAAAAAATCTGGGCTCTCACCAGAGTTTGACTGACATTCAGAGTTTGGGCCAGAAAAGGCTGCACAAGCAAACATGGCGGCGGCTAGCATTGCTATTGTACTCCTAATTGCTGTCACTCTGCACTGCACACTACCCCGGGTCCAGTACTATCGGCAGGCTTCTGGGGGAGACCGGTGTTCATACAGAGGTTCCAGTTGATCAGCAGATCACGAAGGGAGAGATAGCATGGAAGAAATGTGGAGCGCTAACAGCACTAGGCTACAGTGCTAACAGAGCATTAGTTAGCTCCCCATTTGGCTTGGCTCGACTCGGTTTGGCTCGGCACGTCAGCCCAGCAAGGCAGGGATTTGCATTTCCATTAAAACAGGGCTACCTGCTTGAAGGTGTGTCTTCAGTGGCGTGGCTTGTGCATTTTGGCCGTTTTTGTATTTTTAAACATTGGTAAACAAGTATTCCTCATGTAGGAATATGCAGGATATTAATACAGACATTACTGTTTTAACGTCGGTACGTCTGCTGTTATTTAGAAACCGGCGAGGCTGAATGGTTCCAAAACAAAATGGTACAAAGCACATTTCATTTCCTTTTCGTCACAATAAAAGTCCCCCGTTATTTTGTTATTCAAAAGCTTTTATCGTGAAGCAGCAAAATCAGAAAATGTTGGGTGTTATTCAGCAGTAACTTAACACAACTTCTACTGTAAAAAGCGAAGATGAAACGGTAAAATAAAGCAGATATCTGGAAGAACAAACAGCGACGCAGAAGAGAAACTACATTTCAAACCACAGAGATTCAGTTAGAAGCTACAAAAGTACTGAGAGCTGAACACATAAGACTTTTGAAAACGCATTTTTTTCTGCACACGAGCTGAGTTTCGCCCGCAACTCGAGTTGCAACACGCTGAAGAGGGGAGGAGCAGAGAAGGGGGGTCACGGGTTGGCTGCAGCCGGCGAGACGTCACTGCAGCCCGCTTGGAGGCGGGTCGGGCTCGCTTTGGCCCTACTCCGAGAAGGACCGTGCAGGCACAGCCCTGGCGCAATGAAAAAGCAAATCAGCACGGCTCGGTTTGGCTCGGTGCTGCTAAAAGTGGCAATGGAAAAACCCTGTAGGTTAGCTCACACTCATGTTCTCACTCCCAGGTCGTCAACCGACGCCAAAGGGAGGGACTCACATGCACTAGCATGCACACACGGCCGGACCACCAAAAAAAAGAACAGAGACTACCTTAATTCACTGCTCAGGACACCATTACTCCACTATATCTTTACAAGGAGTACATAGCAAATATGCTGCTATATTAATGTTCTGAATGTTGAATACAAAACCCTTAAGTCAGACCTTCCCCTCAATAGGATTATCTCATTAAAATGGCTTCAAATAAGTAAAAAAAAAAAAAAGGTAATATCTAACAATACTTTTTAATGGCACCTTTCCTGTCATTTCAGCATTATGTCGTAAATGCTTGATCTAAAAAGCTCAGATGAAACAGGCCTGGTTGTGTCTGTCTCCATCCTCCAGTCTGGCAATAATACAAGCAAGCTGCACCAGAGCTGGGAGAGTCGAGAGGATGTCGCATTAACACATGGACTAATCTCACACCTGCAGTCAGGCCAGCTGTCTTACATACTGCAGCACTGCCTCTCTGTGGTCACAAATGGCTACTACAATTCTGCAACTGGCAAGCCCTTAGCTTGGTTCAGCTGTGAAATGGGAAAAAAAAGGACACTGAGGAAAAATATTCCCCAAGGATGTATATTACTTTAAAGTATTTGAGGTTAGGAAAAGAGGAAACAAGATACTTTACATCATTTTGGGCCAACAATTGTAGCCAGAACACATCTGCTATGCTGGGAATGTTTGACACCGAATTGTTGATTATAGTAATGTATGTTAAGTATAACACTCCTTTTTTCTTCAAAAACAGATGTTCTAGGAGGCAAGGTACAAAAATATATCTTTGAAGTTAATGTCAGTTAAAAATCCCTCACATAAAATATGGTAACTCTTATGTACAATATACTGTATCTTGTATGTATTACTCAGGATGAACTTCATTATTGTATCAGAATCAGAATCAGAATTTGTTTTATTGCCAAGTATACAAGTATACAAGCATACAAGGAATTTGCTTTGGTGCA
>JAOVVB010001496.1:0-17366 GCA_028570985.1 Heterobranchus longifilis | reverse complement strand
ATCGATGCACAAAACTTCTTAATCAATGGTGCTTTGTGAACAAACATGCACAGTAGAGTGCAAGAGTGTAGCTACAATGCTAAGATTGAGCAAACAACTTATTTCAGTGGGAGGTCATAAAAGAAACAAGTACTACTTGTGTGTCATGACTCATGTTAAGCAAAAGCACATAGAGGCATTTACCTTGAGGCAGTGCTGACAAATGATAATTTTATCATAATTTATACATGAATTTAGCCATTTGAATGTTCCAGTCATACTTTCAAGGTTTATTTTATCCTCATAATAGTGAAATAATATCTAATAAGATCTAGATTTTGAATCAGTGTGATTACTCATCAATATTGTATTAGCAAACCTGACCACAATCCCATCGCACATATGCAGAGATGTTGTGAGACAGCCACTGCCAACGCTAACAATCATTTGGTTTAAGAGTATCCTCCAAGGATGCACAGTGTCTGTAACCTACATAATAAATCCTGGCCTGTAGTCAGAGCTTACTGGAGACAGCTTGGTGATCCCATGATTGTATTTCAGCAGATTAATAAAGCTACATTGTAAACTCAGTGCTTGGTGTGGATTTGACTGTGCAATAGTTTGAAATATGGTAATTCTGGTGTTTTTGTATTGATATTTGTTTTTCATCACCTTGCAATTTTGCCTTGAGGGCAAACAAGCCTCATGTTAAAAGCCATGACAACCTGAACATGAACAAATTGGTTATTTCACATGAAAGACAACTTCTGTTTTGTTTTTGTTTTTTGTCTTTGCTCCTCTCATTGGATTGAAGTGTGCAGGGCTCAGTTGGACAAACGTGATTTCACATTTATCTGTGCACCAATCAGGGTTTGCAATATTTGAATCAAAATCTGACAGATTGGGTGTTTTGTAGCCGGGCCACTATTAACAAACCCTTAATAACATCTAAAATTCAAATTCTCTAGTTAAAGAGACATCATTTTCTCTAACATTTTGATGTTAAACATGTAATTAAAATAATCAGATTTGTTGGTACTACAAGAATTGTTTATTAAAACCCAGATTTATGGTATTTGTTACATTTCTGACTTTGGTGATTCCTGGTGGTAGCATCAACACTAGCAGACCATCCACACCATCCACACCCCTATGGATCATCCCAGGGATGGATCCATAGGGGTCCAGTCGGATCCAGTCCGTGATGAATGGCCTGAAAGCAATACAAAGACAGTTGCGTCTAGAAGGTAACCCTAGATTTGCTAGTCTCACATGATGGGTAAGGTTAGGCATTAACATTGAATAGTTAAGGTTAAATTGGCATTAACCTTAAATGGTATGGTTAGGTGGTAAATTAGCCCCACAAAAGTTTTTGATTGTTTTCGCCAGTTTAGTTACCTTCTAGACATGACCTACAAAGACTGCACCTTTTCTTTTCTTTTTTTTAATACAATCAGAATAATTTGAAAGACACTATAATAACAAAGACAATCTGCACATGGGATTTGAAAATAAAACTGAAATGAAATGAAACTGTGCGTATCATTAGGTCAGAGTATAACAAAGTCATTCATGGACTCTCAAGAGTCTTGCTGCAGTGTTACATGAGAGAGTTGTCTCCTGATGTCTTCTTCGTGAGTCCCATACAATAATCTCCTGCCCTCTTTAATTACCAACCCGTCAGGTACGGCACCAGGCGAAAGCATTTCTCATGCCAATCATTATTCCTACATAAGTCCACTAGCATTTTGGAGTACCAGCAGTAATTGCCAAGACAGCTCTTGAAATGAGAAGAATAAATATAGCTACTATAGGAGTCGACCTGTGAAAGTCTAAAGGCTGACTGAGTGTGTGGAACTAACCATTGGCAACACTTTTTTTTTCTACTACTGAGAACCGAGTGGCACTAACAATTCAACATCCTCAAGCAAATTGGAATGACTGAAAGAATGACTTATCTATGTATGAGCACGGCTCTCATACCTCAGGGAAGTGATTCTGCATTAAATTGCTAGTTGTGATTGAAAATAATGCAGCGGCTCCAGGGCACATCGCTCTGGACAGATGGGGTTTTTCTTCACCAAAGCCTTCAAGCTACTGCCAAGCAAAGTAGAGGGACATTGTGTACTGTTTGTCTCGCAATGTGTCGCATCTTGTACAGTTGAAAGTGCACATTTTGTCGTGAGGGGAGGAAGACGTGTACAGATAAACAGTCAGGCATGGGTGCTAAAATGTGTCTCCTCCAGGCTCTCCAGTATGGATTAAAAGTGGGGATGTTATCTTGCTGATGTCTAGACAGGTGGCAAGCGAAGCCCAGAGTCACACAGCCAGCCACCTCTCAGCCCCCCCACCTGCTTTCTGTACTTCTACAGCCCGAGGCAGACCGGAGGACAATGGGCACTTAAGAGCCCGACAGTAACCTGCAGCTCCATGTGAAGACAGCAATGAAGGTAAACACACACACACACAAACGAGTAAACAACAACCTCAAGGTCATTGCCCTTATCTTTGTGAGAGAAGAGCTGTCCATCTGAGTCCGGCTGTGACATTGTTCGTCAAGCATTTACAGCTGCTCATGTTTTATACTGATCTGTGCATCATCAACTCCCCTCCTCCACACACCTTCCTCTATCTGCCTGCATCCCCCCGTGGGAGCAAAGAAGCGTAAAAGATCTGCGCTGCTTACAGAAGTGTTGCTGTTTTACTTTGCATTCACAGTGATGTTCTCTGCCTCACCGTTTCTCAGCTCCGACACTGAATTAGTTGCCTGAACAGATTGCCTCAACACGGTGATTGAAACAGCTTTAGGTTCTTTCAGATTTTTTTGGTACAAAAAAAAAAAATGTCTCCATGCTGTTTCCTATTTCTGGTTTAAAATGGGCTTTAAACTGTAAATAATGAAGGTCATGTGGGACAGTTGGAGTTTGACCCTCTGTGGGGTAATGTATGCAGATGATCAGTCAGCCAGACTAAAGCAAGGTAGGGGGGTCGGTATGTGCAGCTCATGTCTCCATGTCCCACTGCTACACCGGCCTCCAGCTGAAGCATTTTCATGGCACTGCTGACATGAAAGTACTTGCTGCCGGGCTGGCAGTGCAGATTATGTTATTACACTGTGTTGATCATTAGTAATGGAGAAGGAGGGGTAAGAGGAATTAACTAAATGCTGTAAAATGGATTGAGCCTGCTGCTGTGCTGTGATATATGGTATGTGCAAGGTTTTAATGAGTTATATAGATTATCATAAAAGTAACAACATAAATTTGTTGTAATTCACATTTTATCAGGGTATGAACAAGAGCCAAAAAGAAAAATTACCTCTCATTCAACTAAATTGATACAAAATGCAAGACAGAGTAGATAACAGAAATTAAGATAAATAAGTAGTGCTGGGGAGTAACTAGTTACATGTGACTTAGTCTCGTATTACCAGAGCTATCTCCACAGCGCTGTGTTAGTGCTGGAGTATGGTCTGGCTGCATGGAGTTTTCATTCTGGGATAGGGGAATAAAATGAGTATGAAATGTTTTGTGCAAAAATATTTCGTCAATAAAAGGCTACAAAAAATTAGAAAGATAACAGAGATAGTGGGAGGGGCCAACATCTGGTGCGTGAGAGTGTGCTGGATGTCAGGCTTTATCCCAGCACTGTATATCCAGTAACCATACATGGAACTAAGATACTGTAATTAAATTACAAAATAAATGTAATCGTAATCAGTTACAGTTACTGAGAAAAAATAAATATGCAATTTAATTACAGTTACTAATCAAAATGTTGGTGATTACAAAGAGATTACATCCGAATATATTTTTCCGAACATTGATTGCTTTGTATTTTTTCTCGGTGCAGGAGTGTCTTCTTTTGCAGTGTTTCCAGACAACTACACTACAACACTGCCTGCTTTAAATAACGACTTCTGAGCTTTATTGCCCAGTTTAAAACGTTTGCTAGAAAAGTAATCAAATGTGTTTATCCTGGGTTCTCCTGGGTACACATTCTGTTTCTGTATTATTCACATATTCTGTTTTTTTGTATCTCATTCCAATTCACTATGTGAATGCAAATGTATGTACATTTACAATGAATGTGTGGCTACTTTGGTGTATAGATGTGGGTGTGTTTCCACCATGACATGAAAATCAATAAAAAATTGGTCACAAAAAAAAGAAAAGTAATCAAATGTAATTAGTTGCATTACTTTGATGAAGCAATTAAAATAGTTACATTACTTATTACATTTTAAAGATGGTAACTCGTAATCTGTGACCTATTACATTTAAAAGTAACCTTCCCAACACTATAAATAAGGATAAAAAAATTAATCCACATCTGTTCCAAATTCCAATACAGCAGTCTGATGACCATACTGAGTTACATAAGCAAAGTGGCAAAATGCAAAGTCAAAAATGAAAATCACACTGATTAAGTTTGTCCAAAGATGAGACCCTTCCAAACAAGCCAGCTGAGGCGTAGAGTTGAAGTCCTGACACCACTCCCTGTCTTGCATCTGTTCCACCAGCTTCTGCAACGCAGTCTCTCATTCAGCATAGATTTCACCAGCCTGGGTTTCTTATCTATATTCTAATGAGCATCTCCAGTACATTGTGATCTTAACAAAGTTGAACAAAGATTAATTTGTTAGCATACAAAAAATTACAGCTCCCATGAAAATGTACCAGCATGGCAGCACAACTACTTGCTTCATTTAATTTGGTTTCTTCCATGATATCCACCAACGCTCTCTTACTGTAATCCAAGTGTTGTTACAATCTCTGCGGTCTAAATTGTGTACACTGTCAGGCTTTCTCTCTGTCCACTCATACAGTTGAATTGGTGACGTTTAGCCCACAATGTTGAATGTTTTAAAAAAAATTAAATTTAGGGAGATTTTGTCACAGAAATACCTTCTTAAAACATTTAAGTCTGAAACATCCTAAAAATTCATCAAAACGTTAGATTTACATACAAAAAAACATTTTGTTTTAACATCCAAGAAGTATTCACAGCATAAAGAGTATCAGGACTGAATGTCTGCTTACGACCCCTCATCACAGGTCACGTGTTATGTTGTTGTTGTTGTTGTGTGTCTGAACTGTTGTTGTTGATGTTGTGAATCTTTCCCTCACAGATTGTTTAATTTGTAGAGTAAATGTATGTTCCAGGGCTGGATTTGTAATAATTTGCTTTGTTACAAATGTCAATGTGATTGTAAATGAGGTTTTCTTACTTCTGTTAAGAGTTTGACTCTGTTCTCTCCAGCAGACCACTCTTTCAAATAGAAAAAGGACTTTCTATTTGGCTGACTGAAATTAAATCATAATTCCCTGTTCTAAATGTCAGCGGTTTCATCAAAAATCCACATTTTCTGCAGTGACTGGCTCTTAACTGCTGCAAAAATGCTGAATATTATCCCACCAGTCTCTTTAAACTGGACATAACCAGATGTTACATTAAACGGTGTGAAGCCTGCGAGCCACTTCAGGCAGACAACTTGCTGCTACACTCACACATGACACACTCTCATTACTCTCAGCTGTGCATCCACCTGTAGGCTCTGCTCCCCATGTGGGAGAGTTTATTATCGTCACAGCCGTGATGCTAAACATAAACTCTGTCAATCATTTCCACATGAGAGGCACCATCACCTTCATATTTAAAAGTCCTCAATATAATGTTCTTTAATTTGTGTTATTACAACGAAGCTGTTTTAGTAAAACCTGTGTCTTTGTACCTAAATTGTTCACTTTACATGTAAACATGCCCATGAGGAGAGGAGATGTGTATTTGCTGCATCGTTACAGTAACCTGCAGGGTGACTTTCTAATACCAGCACTCTTCTGCAGTGGATCAGTGGAGATCAAAGGGAAATCTATTAGGATGGAAGTCTAAGAGTAGAAAGAGTCCCTGATCAGGACCTGGATCAGAAGTATTAGAAAAAGACGTCTGATCAGAGGCGGTCACCTTTATTCCTGAAGAATGTTAATTTGTAGTTGGTGCAGAGAGAGAAAGACAGCCGTTCTATGAAACAAATGGTTTACAAATAAGAAAAAGAAATGCTAAAATAATGATATTTGGGTTGTGTGAAGCACAATCTTAGTATTTTGGAAGAGAATGCGACTGTGTTGAGGTGAAGGGAGTGATTGCAGTAACCACAGGGATGGCATCTGAGGTAAAATCTCTGAGGCAGCAATTGGTGTTTCAATGTTTTGGTGTTTACCGAGGCGGGCAGGGCTGCTGACAATCTTTTCTGGAAAACACCTGTCAGGTGGCTGCCCGGTACAAACAGTTTTTGCAGTTGTTTGCTGGGATTTTAAAGATAATTTGAGGTATTAGCCCTTAATACTCAGGCATGTGTGCAGGGATGATGTTGATTTCCATGTTAGATCAGCAAACCAGTATTAGAGTTGTCCTAGTGACACATTTTTATAAAAATAATTAAATCCCACTTGAATCTATGCAGATAAAGTACATTACTCAGGACTAGTAGCCAGCCAGTGGGGAAAAGTAGCCAGCTAGGGGGAAAAGACATCTTTGAAAATCTTTCCAGATTTCGTGACCTCTGGCACATTCTAATGCCACTATTCCACCATGTACAACTTAAGAGAAACAGAATTTAAAAAGGATGATCAACTTTGAAGCTGCAGAGGCAGATATTTCCTGACTGGATCTTTCATTTCCCATAATGCAACTTGATGGCATATTTCATTAGACCCTCCCTGGCTAGAATAACCACACCCTAATTTGTAACAGACTTTAGTCCCTTTCACACTGCAGCCCTGACATTATCTAGACATTACACGGAGAATGCAAATGTCCGAATCATTCTGACCAGATATTAAACAGACATTATCTTCTGAGTTCCCTAGTACAAAGTCAGTTTAATGTCCGATTGAGCCCATGCGTGAGAATCCACATCGAGTGAATGGGCGTGTTGATGTCAGCCAAAATGTCACTACATCAAAACAAGAGATTAACTTATTTCTCTCCTTCCCAAGCATGCTATCGGGCATAAAAATGGAAATGGAAATACATGTGACCTATTAATGCATGACCTGTGCTAAATGAAGTGGCAACAGGTATTAAAGATGACGTGTTGACAGAAAAAATGATTTTGCAAAAGGAGGAGCATTATTCTGAAGGTTTAGCATTAGAAATCCAATTGAAAACAGGTGCTTAAATATCATTTTTACATCGCACACACTGTTATTGAGGAGCATGGTGCTCTGATAGACTCGTCAGTGTTGGCTGATGAGGCCCCCGAGGTTGGTATCTGTCATCTGCAAACTGCACTTGAAGACAGAATGAAGAGACAGATATAGGCTAACACTCTACAGACGGTTCACTGGATCGGTTCCATTTCTCAAGTTAGAAGAGCATAATTCTGTCGCTGTCCCTGAAGTTTATAGTCTGTCTCAGCACAGAGAGAATAACTGCAGAGCAGCAATGGTTTGAAAAAGAACAAATTGATAAAAGTGTAAATAAATCAGAACCTCGCTTTTGTACATATTGTATTAAATAAGTTGCTATCAGTCATGAACATGCAAAGCAGCAGAATGTAGCCCGAGTCCCTGAAAGTCGTCTACCTAAACATATCAAGCCCTGCTTTTCCACATTAAAGGAGCAGACGAAACCTCAAAAGACTGCAGAACTGAAGTGCGCGCAGAAAGAACTAAGACAGCTGCACAACACACATTTTCCTGCTTAACCAGGCACAGCTGTTAGTCTTTAAAATGGCATATTTACATTGTAAGAACAGAATCCTATATTACAGCATAATAATTAACAATGCTGTGTGTCACATGTGATACAACTCAAACAAAATCACTGCCTTTCTTTGCATTGTATTTATTTACTTTCCTATCAAACCATTAGATAACCTCCAGCCAAAAAAGTAATAATATCACCATATTGTATGGTTATGTTAAAATATTCAATGTCAGGGTCATTATGAGCATATACTGTAGAAAAACATCAATGCCACTGATAAATTCTCAAGGGTCTTTTTGAAGCCTCACCATACAGTAAGTGTTTCACAATAGTACAAAAATGAGCCACTTAAAAAGCATAGCAAGCATGAGTAAAACAGAGACCACAAACTGAAACACCCATTAAACATACAGATGAAAAGCACAAGATACATAAGAAGACAGACATTTTTGTAAAAGTAATAGGCCTAGAGTTTTTAAAAGTGATTTAAAAGCAGTTCAGACTGTGGTGTGGACAGTGTTTTGGAATATAGAGGTGAAAGGTAGCATTTTCTAATGAATAATATTTATCTTTCTCTCTTACAGAGGAGTCAGTTGTGTGTGCAGAGGATAAGTGTTATGGATTACTGCAGTTATGTCTAAAGCTGGCTCAAATACTAGTCCTAACCTGGAGAGAGCTGAAGAGGGTGAAAACAAGCGAAGAAACTGAAACAATGACTGATTTCAAAGACCAGAGAGAGCGGTGGAGGTTGGGGTAGCTTACCGGGTGACATTAGCTGGTCCGCTGACAAGTTAGCAGTTGGCGTCCTTCGCCAGTGCGAGTCCCAGCCTCCGCGAGCAGGGAGCTCGGCCTTCATTGTCATGGATCCACGAGAAAACAAAAGTTCATGGGCCAGAACGGTGTGTAGGCGAGCGTGTCTGAGAGAAAAGAAAGAAAACAGAGAAAAGTATAACCCCAATCTCCAAACATGAATTGAGTCAACTTAATGTTGTTCACACTTTCTACCATGTTTTGAAACCTACAAAACTTGCATCAAAATCGAAAATGACCCCTCAACTCCCCAATGCTGGTTTGATTTGAGTTGACAAAACAAACTTCTGAAAGTACATCACATGAGTAAAAGACACTGTTGTATTCATTTAGACTTTAGATTCATTAAGACTTGTTTAATGCCACTTGGAATGAGATTTAAGACCAATTTAGGATTAGGGACAATTTTGCCCAAATGTTTATTATAACATAATTATATGAAGGCAGAGTAGAACAGCACTGGGAAATACCTTGTATTTGTTGGTGAGGGTTTTTTTTGTGATTTTGTGTTTCTCAGTATGTGGGATTCTACTGCCTTGATTCCCATCATGCAGAGTCTGAGTTTTGGTTATTGTTTTTTTTTTTTGCATAAAATACCCTGAGTCTAGTATGCATTGCCTTGTACCCATTTCAGCAATGCCACAAAATTTTGGTTAAATAGCCGATGTTTGTTGAAATTGCACATCAATGCAAGAGGCATTCGGTAATTTATTTTAAAAAAAATAGATGTTACCAACTATTTTGAGATTTTACAATGATAAAATCCTACATTTAAGCATTTTAAAGACTTTTGAAAGATTGATTTAAGACTTTTTTTAAACAAATCAAGGATTTCTTTAGATTAATGAATGAATGAATTCCGCTGTAGCCCTGAGATAAGCAGGTTGTACGTGAGGTCAAAGTCATCAGCCTAAACATAAATGTCTAACCGAGTCGTCAGCATAGATACAATAATGTAACTGTATGTAATAAAGTAGTGCAAAACACAGTCAAATAACTAAGTAGTTTCAAATATAAGATGATTATTACTGTATTAAAGTTGCTTTAGTAATGCAATATAGTGCGAATCGATCTAATTAGTTCTGAATGACAATATTTAATGCGACTCATGCCACACTTGTGGAGCACAATAGATTCGGCCCCATAAACTAAAATCTGTCATTATAATGGAGGGCTTTATGTGTTAATTGTTATCAGGTTACTGATGTGACTGTAAGCTATGGGGGAGTGGTAATGAATGGATGTTTCTCTTTACGGGTTTAATTTAACCCCCCTAAAACTAGAAGGGTCATTAAGTGTGAGATCAGGCCAGCGGTCATTAAAGTCATGGGAGCCATTAAAGTGAAGAAAGAACCTTTATCAGAATCTCCTTCTCCACCCTCCCTCCTTCATGCTGCGTGCTCAACACAGCATGAAGGGAAAACACTGCTCTATGTGTGAGCAGCAAGGGCAGCATCATGCATCCGTGCCTTCCATGGAGCTTTTACGGCAACTTCCCCAATTAACTTTAATGGCCAATAATATCATTTTATGCTTTTCACTCTATTCTCTCAATTTGAACTCCTCCGTGAATCCATATTACGCTCCTCCGTGCCCTCGGCCTCCCGTCCTGCACAGCAAACTCCTCCGCCTCCATTTGTCTGCTCCTTTTTCACCTCTCCAGACCCGCAGTGTCAACGGTTTAAACGGATTGCTCATGCAGCCAGTTAACCTTCTCATCCCATAAAAAGTATAATTGGTTTACTATAGAAAGGAGCCTTTTCCATGCTGGGGATAATCCCTCAGCTTGATTAATGCTTCTCTAATCAATTGGTGTCTGGGAGACCCGCCTCTTCAGTCACATCCTGTAAAGGGGAACAGCTGGCCTTTCTAAAGGTCAGGGAGAGGGGGGTCACCTGGGGTCAGAGGGGCTGATGGATCAAGCAGGGGGTGTCAAACCACTTACACACATTAACAAAACTCCTGGGCTATTTTTTACACACTCGTCAAAGAGTGTGTAAAATAATCACAGGGTTTATGTTGCAGTTGTGTGCGAGCTGCAGCCCAGTTGGTCAGTCTGCAAACCACAGATACGTTGCATTTGTATGTACGGTGTGAAACCTGGGCGAGGCGGTTGCCAAGCAGCAGACCACTGTTCGAGAACAACAAAATCAGGTATATTCTAACAAGTTAAGTTAACTTAACCGTTGATTTTTGTTATTTACATTCACAAAACTGCGACTGTTATGAAGCGTTTGGCACGTAAAAGGGATGCTGAACGCATAGTGCCGCGCTGCAGTATTTATGCTTTCCCATGAGATCACATCTTTTGTTTTGTTTTATTTTTGTATTCTTAACACAAAATAAATACCGACACAAAGCACACACGCACACACACACACATTAAGTACTATATGTAATTGTAATACAACAACAAATCACTTGTAAGAATAAGATCATGTTGATATCTGCTATGAATCATACAAATGTTACATATACATTTATTCTGCCCATTGAGTTGGTGTGTGTCTGGTCATGCATGTGTATGTTTCACCAGCTTTTATGACTGAAAACGGTTCAGTGAAAAGCAGCCATTTTGCCAAAGGATTATGATTACAAGGTAAGCAGTTATGTTTTTAAGCTGCAGGGATTTAACAGAAAGGCTTTGAATTAGAAATTGGTTCGTGAAGGGTAAAGGTTAAGTTTAGGTGTAGCGATGAGGGTGAAGGTTGAGGTCACAGGGTCAAGGATTGTAATAGGATCTCCCTAAAAGTATATTGCAAGTGTGTGTAGGTTTACCGTGCAGACACTCCCATGTGAGCTCATGCTCACATATCAAGCTGCATGAATCTACTCAATATGCCGCTCAAAAAACAAAGAGATGGAGGAAAATACTTCATTTGGACGAAATTGCTCCAAGATGTCTTGTGCATTGGCATCATGCAGAATGAGAAAAGATCCCCGGGTGTATTGCTCTTGTAATTTTCTCTTCAAACAGGACGGGCTATCATCTTCGCAGCCAGCACTGCTGAGGGGTTTGTGCTCCATTCAGAACAGATTTGAATAAAACTTGGAAATTGACACGGAGCATGCTGCGATGTATGAATATCAATGTCACCTCTGACAGAGTAGAATGGCAGACGAGGAAATATCAATTCATTATGAGTTTTGGATTTGGACAATCTACTTTGCTTTGAACATACCTGATGTATTTTCCCTCTATAAGCATGACTAGCAGTGTTGGGAGGGTAACTTTTAAAACTCCAGATTACTGAATACATGCCCTAAAATGTAATAACGTTTTCCATTAGATTACTCAAATTAAGTAATATATTCTAAATACTTTGGATTACTTTCTCCTCTGCCATTGTCGTGTGCACAAATTGCTGCACTTAAAAAACAAACAAAAAATCTGTTTATGACAAATGCATGCCTCATATAAATTTTAGAGCAAATAAAACAAAAAAAAAGAGAAAGGCACTATCTTGTATCTGCCTCGTGATTCAATTCCACTCCAAAATTGAATTCCTTGGCCCATGCTACACCCTTTCACCAAGTTTCATGAAAATCGGGCCAGCAGTTTTTCCTGTAATCCTGCAGACAATCAGACAAACCAAACCAAAAACCAAACCTCCTTGGCGGACGTGATGGTGTAATCCCTTCAAGTAATCCATTTTTAAAGACAGATACTGTATTCTGAAGACCACCGATTTAAACAGAATACAGTTACTCACATTGTGTATTGTAAATACGTAATCCCATTAATTCCGTTACTCCCCTGATGACTAGTTTGTATTTTCTCTGTGGAAGTGTTGTCGTGACAATGAAGTTATCTTCCCCAAACACTGTAATCAATATACAATCTGACCACTAACAGACACTTAAAAATGACCACGCTGAACAAGATGTCACCCCTGAGGACTCTGAATAGTAAATAATGAATCACTACATTAGTACAATGTCTGTTGTATACATTAGCATCCAAAGCGGACATCTAAATTACTTTGAATCCATACATGTCACTTGTCTCACTGAGAAGATGCGTGTTTTTGTCTCCGACATGATCCTAAAACTGACCTCACTTACTGTATGTGAGCTTAGACAGACTGGAAGGTAAACCGAGAAATGAAAGGTGCATTAATCTCAGAGATACATTGATGTTAATAATCTCCTGATGCAACAGAGGCAGTGATGAATTATGTTACCAATCATTTGTTAAAGATGTTTTGCAGCTATCACTTTCTTATTCTCTGCCTTTCCTCCTTTTCCCGCCTCTCAACTTTCCACGGGGTGTCACAGCTGATCGGCTGGTGATTTAGTTAAACTTGTAAACAACAGCAGCCATCTGTCTCCATCAACTTTAATAACAGCTCAATGCTTATTCCCTTATTTATAAGAATCCGGAGTGCAGGCAGCAGGCGCTCTGTGTTGGCATAGGGGGAAATCACAGCACGGCCCGTGTTAGTATGCACATACATGCCTCTCCTACACACTGACTCACTGCGACAACACTGCAGTGAGAGATGGGGGAGATGGTGAAAACGGAGTGGGGGATGGATAAAGGAGGAGGGGGGGAATAAGGGGAATAGGAAGGGAGATCTGTTTCTGAATACTCTCAGCATCTTCTTGAGGTCAGTGGCTTGGACTCTCTCATACGGAGAGATGCGGAGAGGCATAAATAGACACCCAGCAGATATTTAATTGGAGCACAGCAAGGTGTACAGAATAAATATTTCACCCACACACACACCAGAAAATACAATTCATAATGGATCTGCAGTGAGCTAGTAAGCGAGCCCCTCATTGTGTTGTTTTATTATTAATACTCTTGAGCCAATGGGCTGTGGAATATGCATCGAGTGACCTGCCCTTCCCTCTTCTTATGCTAATCGTCATTGACATTTCCTGCACACAGCACGCCCGTCCTGGCCCCTCTGCAGTGGACCAGAAAACCACTGAACATTAGCAACAATAAAATCCCTCAAACGCTGCAATAATCCACCCTGAGACATTAGCATACTGGAATTACAGCCGTCCATATGCTGCGACGTTGACCCGACATCTCTGAAAAGATCTGGTTGTCATCTTAAAGGCTTTGGCCGTCAGGTATTCTTTGTATGTGAAAGACTACAGCATTCATCTTCTGCCCATTTATCATTCCTGTCTACTTTCCTCCAGCCCTCCATTCATCTATCCGTCCATTCATCTCTCCATCCATCAGTTCATATCGCCTTTGTTCCACATGTGGATCCATCTGTCATGGCCGCCGTGATGCCTGTGCTTTTATATATATAGACATCTCAGTCCAAGCGTCCACCTTTTTCAAATTGCTTAAAATACACAATTTTGGTGCAGGTGCTGTGTTTAAAAAAAATGTCAGGGTACAGAAAAGCTTTTGACTGATTTTTCTTGGGAGACCATCATTTTGTCAATCATTATGACAAAAACCAGGTGGAAAGCAATTTATGCTCCATGGCTTGCAATTCATGTCATTCCTTTGATTACATGTGTGTACTTTGGCACAGTGAGTCCAGTTAAGAGTGAGCTCCACTGAGGAGACACATTATTAAAGTTGTTCCAATACTGATAACAGTATCAGAAATGCCTCCCTACTGCCTAAAATACTGGATCAGGTGCTGGTGAGTACCCGATGCTATGCACCGATCCAATACCATGTAATTTAGCAACAATTTGTGCAACAATGTAGTTTCACCTGGATAAAACTGCCATTGTCCCAGTAGCCTACTGCAATTTGCACAATGCTGCCACTGGCAACTACTGTTTTTAGAGCAGCTAAGAAGAATTGATTTCCGGTTTGGTCTGCTAGCAGAGAGTGTAATATTAGTCAGAGGTAACATCAGCAATTTGGCAATATTTTACACAGGAAAATCCCACCAATGAACAGCAATATGTACAGTATGCAAGGCTTCAGTTTTGAGGGGTGGCACTAGTGTTGCCAATTTCAGATGCTGATTCACTACAGTTTTATACAGTCACTGTACGATTTAAAACGTTTAATGTGTTTTAAATGTGTAATATGTTTTTAAATAGCCCTCATATCACATCCATACAGGGTTAGTAGCATACAGCTGTTGGAGGTGAAAAGAGGAAGAGGTGAAAAGGGAGCAGACGAATGGAGGCGGAGGAGTTTGCTGTGTAGGTCGGGAGGCCGAGGGCATTAAGGAGCATAATATGAATTCACGGAGGAGTTAAAATTATATATATATATATATACACATATATATACACACACACACACACACACACAACGCACTTGTATCTCAATTTGAACTCCTCCTTGAATCCATATAACACTCCTCCGTGGCCTCGGCCTCCCGTCCTGCACAGCAAACTCCTCCGCCTCCATTCATCTGCTCCTTTTTCACTTCTCCAGACCCGCAGTGTCAACGGTTTACATATATATATATATACACACACACACACAACGCTTGGCCGTTATACGCTGTTACACAAGTTCAGGTGTCGGGTATCGGAATCGGTATCGGTATCGGGAAGGAAAAAAATGGTATTGGAACATCTCCTTCAGAGTGTCTGGTATTATTTCACCTGCATCCCCAGGACACCCCGTGTCTTCTGTGGGGAAAAGAAAATCAGGATCATGCCGGAGAGGTGAGGAACTGTGATTTTCTGGTTCAGAGAGCTGACTCCCATCGCTGCCGCCCCTGCTTCTTTTTTCTCCCTTCACTTTGCTGCCAACTCACAGTCTTTCTCTTTAGTTTGAACTTTTAAGTGAATGGAATTGCTCTTCCTCTGAGATTTAAAACACATTAAGAGTGAATTTAAATCAAGGTGCTAAGGCAACAAAACATGTCTAGCTTCTACAATGTCATGGTTTGTCTTTGCCAAGTAATACAGCTGCCACAGCCACTGTGTCTTGCTTGATCTTATTTGTAAAAACTATTATTTAGTGATCAAAACAAGGGGATCAATGAGTAGATGGAGATGGAATAACAACCAAGCTAATTGGATTTCCTGGCTCCAATACAAGCCAATTAACCTTACACTGAGGCAATTAACAGTGAATGGAGTGGTTCAATATCACAAAAGTGTGGCCCCCAGAAGTTATTTGCAGAATAGTTTATCTCTATTGAACTGCATAGTGCCAGTCTTATCGCAGGCAATCCACTCAGCCTATGCTGCAACCACCTCTGTGCTAACCGGTAAATGTGACCCCGTGCCACGTCATCTTTTAATGATGATTCATGCCGGGCTTTCTGTCCCTGCAGTCGAATACTCCTAACCTCTCTGCATGTTAATGATGACTTTCCTTTCGAATGGGTGCCGTCGGTTCATCGAGGACAAAGAGTAGTGCAGGGGTTTTTACATGGCTCACGAGAGACCCTCCGCAGACCTCGCTGTGATAAACACATGATTAGGGAGACAAATGATATTAGGGCCAATCATCTCCCGCCCACTGTGGTCATTAAAACACAGCACAGCAACAATAGATCAGTACTAATTGGATGCAGAATATGACCATAACAACACATTACTCCCATCAATCACGCAGTCTGTCTTTGAGGAGAACTTGAGTTGACCTAATGATTTACATCGCGGTTGTTGCTATTTTTTTGAGTGCAGCTATAAAAGTCAATGGTAAAGATTGCTTCTGTTGTTGTGACAAAAGATCTGTTGTTATTGTTGTTGTTTACATGCCATTAAATCTGGATTAGCTCCACTGTGTGGTTCATATGTGGTATCTAAAGCACATCTGGTGGAAAATCTTGCCAAAGAAAATATTTTTTCTCCTGGTTTGAATTGTGGACTATTTTTTGTTTCTTTTGTCATTTTTTTTTTTTTTTTTTCAAGGATATTTACTTGATATATCCTGAAAAAAATGTTTTCACTATTTGTTTTAAAGATATTTTTTAAAGATATTTTTTGCATTTTGCCTTTCCTAAAATGTCTAGCTATTTCTTTAACCAGACAGTTAAAGTCATTCCCAGCTCCTCAAATACCGGCCCTCGGCATCTGCTACGCACAAGGCACCCCTTAACGTCTGCATGAGACACACTGGGCTTTTAACTAACTCCAATGTAAACCCATCCTCAGCAATATAAGCCGCTCAAGAGTACGTGCTCCCGAAGTCAGATGACGTAGTATTAAGACCGAGATAGTCTGTTTAGGGTGGGCGGATGGTGGTGGATGGGTCAAACAAACACAGGACTTAATCCAGGAGACCGCTGTTTGTGTCCCGTGTGAAACCAAAAGTCAACATTGACATATATTGGCTACGACTATGCGACCGTAGTGGATCATCATAGTTTGATGCGTAGGGCTGATGCGTTAAAAAGCGACAAGCAGGGGTTCTGACAAAATGTCAGTATTGGAAGAGTTGGGAATGAGAACGGGCTGAGAACACATGAACGATTTTATTTTCTTCAAGGTTATGAATATGAGATTTGGACTGTCTGATCTGCCTCCCCTATTTTAACTTTTCATGGTCAGAAGTTGAGATTCACTTAATTTGCATTGCCAATCTCATCTGTTTTTTTCCTTGTCTTTTCAAGGATGTTTGGGGGAATTATTGTTGTGGTAATTGTCTCGGGTGTTTGAGGTCTGGCTCCCCTATTTGATTGGCTGTTACAGCCTGTGGCTTTAGTATAAAAATGTGTTGTTTGACATTGTAAATGTGATGCCTGCGAAGGTCTATTGCACCTCTCATAAAAATAAAACTTAAAAACCCTTGAAAATATTTAAAAATATACAGAGTTGGTTTCCAAAAAGATCTGAGTGTGTAGGTGCCTTTGGCAAATCCATCTGTAATCTATTTCACAATGTGCTGCCTCTCATTAATAACATATCATTTAGCACCTCTGTTGATCAACACAGCAGGTACTCCTTCTGGAACGAGAGAAGACATGCAG
>JAOVVB010001487.1:0-17367 GCA_028570985.1 Heterobranchus longifilis | reverse complement strand
CCGCTCTCAGACTGCAGCAGAGTCTGTCAACACAGCTGCTGTTTGCACATTTCCTGCGTGCAAATGGTGATTCCACAGCAGTGTTAATGTCAATAAAGTTAACGTTAATTACATCAATTTAATATTTTTAATGTTACATTTTGGGGAGCGGGCAGCGCCGAGGGGCACTTCTGCCTCCCAGCGGCTGCCAAAATAGGCCGTGCAGCAAAAGCTCGACCGGAGCACGCCCATCCCTGGTGCGTTAATGGTGTAACCGGTAACACTGGTGTTACCACAGGTTTATTAACCGGCGAAAAAATGTCCTCACCGTGGTATCCCTAGTATTGATGCATCCCTAATGTTTATCAAAGTGATCTACAGTACTCACGTTTGGCCACCTGAGACTTAAATGTTGCCATGAAATTTTTTTTTTTTTAAATGCAGTAAACAAAGCTTCAGTAACAGCTTTTTCTCTAAATGTAGGAAGCAAAGAAAAGTTACAAAGAAGTGAAGGATTCTATTTTTTTTATTCACCTGATCTTGCACTACCTCCCTTTCAGCCACTGGTGATGTTGACGGCAGTGGAAGCTGCCTGTGAGGTGGATCAGGATGGAGTCAGGAGCTCCTGGTAGTGCAGTCCAGTAGCCAGAGAGCGAACCATGTGTCCAGAGGTGTGTTTCATGTGCCGAGCTGCTCTGATGGCTCTGTTCAGAGAGGTGTCAATGGGGCGCTGCTCGTCAGCGGACAGGGAGCGTCTCGTCCTCCCCCTCACCTTCCTGCGACCTCTGATCCCTGAGGATGTATCACTTCTGTTGCTAGGAGACACGAAGAGGGGCGATGAGTACAACCTGAATCGAGGGTAAGGTTGAAGATAAAAAAAGAAAAAATGTTTCAGGTCAAATGAAACTCAGAATGTACTATATATCATTTTGGTAACACTACTTAAAGGTCATGTCTATAATGCATTATAAGCTCATTCATAATACATAATGCATTTATAAGGCTTTATAAAACATTTATAAATGTTTATATTCATAAAGTATTATAAGTGTATTATGTAGTGTGTATATAAGTTCAGCATTCATAATGCTTTATACCTCCATGCCAAAGTGACAACTTTTTTTGTAGCAGATTTTATTTGCCAAGCTTGGGAGAGAAAGTATAATATTTTGTTTAAGACCGAGCTGTAGAACAACTTAATGTCACTTTGTCACTTTGGCATGGAGGCATGAAGCATTATGAATGCTGAACTTATAATATATTATGTCCACCACCACCATACACCTTGTTATAAGTTGTCATGCATGATTATAAACATGTATAAAGAGTTTTATAAAGCCTTATGAATGTGCTTATAATGCATTATAGTAGTTGTTGCAGTTTGTGTACAAGTTCAAAATACAAATTCAGTTTTCTCTTTGTACTAACAGGAAAGGATGAAATATGTATCCGCTCCTCGCGGCTCTGTCCGGGGACTCGACTGGTCGGCAGCTGGTGTGTGTGACGTCTGAGACTCTGCGACAGTCTGTGAATCACAGGGCAGGTCAGCAGCTCCATTAACACTCTCTCATAATTAAACTAATTTAATTTACTGCAGACTGATTTATGTCCTGAGCACAGGGACTGTACAGAACATTGTGTTTGGTGTGTACATTACACTGATAGTGACAAACTTACAACACAATCATTCAATTAATCAATAATTCAATTAACCAATCATACACCTAATCAATTATATAATTAACCAATTATTTAATTAAGCATTTATTCAATTAACCAAAAATGTAATTATTTATTAAATTATTCAATTAACCAATTATTCAAGTAACCAATAATTCAATTATTCAACTAACCAATTAATCAATTATTCAAGTATTCAATTAACCAATCATTCAATTAACCAATTCAATCATTCAATTAACCAATAATTCAATTAACCAATCATTCAATATATCAATTATTCAATTTATCAATAATTAAATTAATCAATTATTCAATCATTCAATTAACCAATTATTAAATTATTCAAGTAACCAATAATTAAATTAAGCAATTATTCAATTGTTCAATTAACCAATCATGCATTTAATCAATTATTCAATTAACAATTATTAAATCATTATTTAATATTCAATCTATCAATTTATCAATTATTCAATTATCCAATGATTCAATCATTCAATTAACTAATCCTTCAATTAATGAATTATTCACCTAATTAATTATTCAATTAACCAAATATTCAATTATTCAATGAACCAATTATTCAATTAACCAAGCACTCAATTAATCAATTTAATTATTAAATGATTCACTCAATTAACCAATTCAATTATTCAATGAACCAATTATTCAATTGTTCAATTAACCAATCATGCACTTAATCAAATATTCAGTTAACCAATTATTCAATCATTCAATTAACCAATTCAAGTAACCAATAATTCAGTTAGCAATCAATTATTCAATTATCACACAACAGGCAGGCATAGTTATTTATTTTTATTTCATTGATTATGATTAATTGAATAATTGATTAACTGAATTATTGATTAATTGAATTATTGATTCATTGAATTGGTTAATTTAATTGGTTAATTGAATAATTTATTAAGTGCATGATTGGTTACTTGAATACTGTATTAATTGGTTAATTGAATAATTGAGTAATTGATTAAGTGCATGATTGGTTACTTGAATAACTGAATAATTGGTTAATTGAATTGAATGATTTAATTGATTAATTGAATGATTGGTTAATTGAATTATTGAATAATTTAATGATTGATTAATTGAATTGATTAATTGAATAATTGGTTAATTGAGCAATTGAATAATTGGTTACTTGAATAACTGAATAATTGGTTAATTCAATTGATTAATTGAATGATTGGGTAATTGAATAATTGATTAATTGAATAAGTGAATGATTTATTAATTGAATAATTGATTATTGAATTAATTGGTGTGTGTCTGTCAAAATGTTGTGTTATAATGATCTAATAATTGTCATTAACAGGAAGAAAAGCAGGAAGTTGTGTGTACTGTAATACTGAGATGGTTGCCATGGCTGACATGAGTTGACATGATGGATAATTGATTCATTGAAGAATTGGTTAATTGATTAATTGAGTAATTGAATGAATAATTGAATGACTGGTTAATTGAATGATGAATTTAATGATTGATTAATTGAATAATTGATTAAGTGCATGATTGGTTACTTGAATAACTGAATAATTGGTTAACTGAATGATTGAATTGATTACTTGAATTATTGGTTAATTGAATTATTGGTTAATTAAATGATTGAATAATTGAATGATTGAATTTAATAATTGGTTACTTGAATAACTGAATAATTGATTAATTGAATGCTTGGCTAATTTAATAATTAATTAATTTAATTAATTGGTGTGGGTGTGTGTGTGTCTGTGGCTGTCAAAATGTTGTGTTGTAATAATCTAATTGTCATTAACAGGAAGAAAAGCAGGAAGTTTAAATCAAAACTTTTCCAATATTGATGTATTGTGCCTAAATAAAGAAATAAATATGCCTGTGTATTGTAATACTGATGCCATGGCTGACATGAGTTGGTTAATTGAATTGAATGTTTGAATAATTGGTTAACTGAACAATTGATTGGGTAATGTTTTCATTGGATGGTTGGTTAATTTAATTGTTAATTGGATGATTGGTTAATTGAATGATTGAATGATTGATTAATTGAATAACTGAATGATTGAATAATTGATTGATTGATTGAATTGTTTACTTGAATAATTGATTGAGTGATTGATTAATTGAATGATTGGTTAATTGAATATTTGATTATTTGAATAATTGGTTACTTGGTTAATTGAATGATTGGTTAATTGAATAATTGATTAATTGATTAATACCGGTCCGGGGTTAATAATATCAAACCGGTTTGATTTTTTTTTACACCAGCCCAACCTCTCTGTATACAACCTCTCTATCAGCACTCAAAACTCAGTTCTCTGTCAACAGTGTGTCTGAGCAGCATCACAGCTTTGATCACATGGTCTCTTACCTGGTTCAGTGCTTGTGTAGGGTTGAAGGCGTCCGCAGAGAGGACAGTGATGACAGCGAGAGGAGTGGGTTGCTTCTCTGTCGCCACCAACTGGCAAAGAGAGTAACACAAACAAGCAAGTAATGAGGACAAAATGGCAACGCTGGTTTCAAATGCATTTAAAAACAAAAGTGGAAGTCAAGTAAGAACAAATACGTAGAAGGAAAGACAAAACAAAAGGATGAAAGCAGCCTCCTTACTTTCAGATCGCCCTCGGTGACGTGACGAACACTGAGGACAAAGAGGAGCTCGACGCCCTCTGCTGTCAGGTTCATCCGACACTTGTACAGACACACCAGGATGCTGCCCTGCAACACACACACATGCAAATACACTCAACACACACATGCAAATACACGCAATCTGTTCTGGCAGATTTGCATCGAAAATACATTTACAGTTATTGTGGTATTTGTCTGTTTTTTTATCTGTTATTGTCTGATTCTTATAGTGCTATGGACCATGTGTGTGTCCTTAATAAAGCTCTGATTATGGTTATGATTAAATATTCGTTTTTTATCAAACGTCTGTGTTGACATGCACAGATCTAGCTATGAATTCACAAGCAGTCACATTTCTGTGTGTGTATCTATGGAAATATTAATAGCGTCTACAGCAGAGGGATGGATGTTCTTACTGGGGTGTGTTCTGCTGCGGACAGTATCTGTGTGTGAACAGGAGCTGTCTGGTGCTGCAGCAGATGTTTGCGTACACCTGGACACCAGAGGCTGAGGTGTAGAGGGCTCTGGACCTGTCACTGAAAACAAAAAAATTACATGCATTAAATCATATAGGATTAATGTGCTTGTTACATAATCTATGTACAAGTCAGTAGTTGGAATGGATACAAGTGGATGCATGTTTTCTATAAATCTTCTTTATTGTACACACGCATTTAGTTGAGTTATGTGTTATTCTCTAAGTATGTATGACAAAATGTAATGCATTATCATTTAGGGTGCATGTATGCATGCTAGTATGTGTTAGGGCTGCACAATATGAGGAAAATATGCAATCTGCGATAACGTTGTTGAACATTGCAATAACGATATTACTTGCAATAAATAAACAGTTTATCAGTATATCACTTCTGCCTTTCTGCTGCTTTCAGTATTCTGTTAAATACAACAAATTGCTTATTGAATTAAAAAACAAAAACTGAAATAAAGTGATTTATTAGTTTATTGAACAAATTCAACTGAATACAAAAGGCACCATTAAAAAAAAAGAATGATAGTTGCATTTTAAAGAGCAGTTTTCCACCGATACTCAACTAACGATAAACGATAAAAAAACAATATATTGTGCGGCCGTAGTGTGTGTATAATTTTGGATTATACAGTTAGAGTTTAAGGATCAAGTGTAAATTCAGATCAACTTACAGATGTCAGGTTGAGGTTTTTGTCTGTGTGCAGAAGGAGGTCTCGACCTGGATGTGCGGCTCAGTGTCGACTCGTCAACCTCATCAACCGATCGTCTGTCTCTTCCTCCCCTGCTGACATCACCCCATCGCCCAGACCTGAGCAATGGGACAGGAGAAAATTAAAGACAACTAGACCTGTGTTATATATTTTGTCAAGTTGTGTACTTACATTATCCCAAATGTAATTTTATTCAGGGTAACTGACAGTTATGTTTGGTTGCCTGTCAATGGCGTCATATACCCTTTACACATGCGTCAGCGTGGTTGACTGCCAGAAGCTATCATAAATAGACTTTTTATCCAGTTTTAAGCCATATTTTTATGATACACTTTCTGGATCTTGTTCATTTTAAACTATATATTTTAACTGGATGAAGGGCGTCTGGATCATAAGTCAGAGAAACAAGCTCAGGAAACATTGGCGGCAGCTCGGCTCCAGCCCCTCTGCCGACGAGCCAAACAGTGTTGGAGAAACACTGATTTTTTTATTTAGTGTTTTACCGGTTTTAATCACCTGGGGCCTCATTACAGAAACTTCCTATTTCTGAAATCCTATCTTATCTCAGTTTAGGATGTGATTTAGGATTTTTGGTATTACAGAAACATGTTTCCTAACTGTATTTAGGAAAAAATCTTATCTTAGGATAGGAATGTAACTATTACAGAACCGTCCTAACTTAGAGATTTAGAAGTTAGGAATCCTAAATTAGGATGGCATAGATACTGTCCTAAATTCAAAATAACTGCACTGTTCTTAGTCCTGTGTGACAATGAAGATAAGATTGAGAACAACATGAACATTGAAATGTAATGATTGAAGGCTACTCAAACCATATAATGACACTTTAAATTTCCCATATCAACTGCCAAGATGATTAATTTTAATTAAATTATTTTTCAATCAAATTAATGAATACATTTAATTTTTTTCCTGGGCTGATAATTGAGAAGAAAACTTCCTGAAACATTGGGGATTCCTTTCTTCCACCGACACGATTAGTGCCTCTGAGTCCTCGTAGCAGCTAGCTAGCCAGGACAAATGAAAGCTGTTGATATTATGGCTTGTCCATCCTGAGTAGCCTACCGGAACATTCTAATCAAAGATACAGGCATGACAGGACGAGTGCTGATTGAAGAATCCAATTTAGAGTTAGAGTTAGGATTTCTTAAGTCAAGATAAGATAGGAGGTCTGAGAGGAAGAGACCTCTGTGGATAATTTGTCTCCCAATAAAAAACACCTGAAGAATGAACACTGAAGGAATCCTAACTGGGAGAAACTGACTGCAATGACGGTGAAGACAACTCCCATGATCCCACGCTACTTCACGGCATCACCGAACTCCATCTTTTGTTGTTGTTTTGATTCGGTGACCCATAGTGGCAGAAGATTACATATTGTGCATCTAGTTAAGTATACAGCTATAAGCTCTGTCCTGTGGCCTGGGCAGTGATGCTGTAGAAGAAGATAAAAACCAACCTGATGCGAGGTGTGGAGGTGTTGTGGTGAGTGTAGTTCTCCTGAGCTGAAGGAGCTGCTCTCACAGACCTCAGAGGCGTCTTATTTCTCAGAGAGCTTTCCAGTCTCTCCCTCAGTCTGGTCACCTCGGCCTGCAGCATCTGGATGGCATCACTAAAAAACACACAAAATATGATTAAAGTCACATGTAACAATCCAGTTGGGGGTCATGTTTGCATTTAGTACATATGTTACAGTTGTTCACCACCACACGTATCCAAGGTCAGACAGTAGTAAATGACCACTGAAGTATGAAAATATTCAAGTGACCAAATTGCCAGTATGGCATATGTATTTATGCAGGTGTCAGTTCAAATGTACACACACTCTTTGAAAAGAGTCATGCAACACCACACCATGCAGGAAACAATACCTCCTAATATGCAACCACATTCAATAGCAGCCGATTCTGTAATAAAATACATAAAAGAATACGATGGTTCAGGATTTCATGAGATGTGTGGCTTGATGTTGCTGGGTAAACTTACAGGAGTTAAGAAATCAATTTCAGGAAATATCTGAATATATACATTTGTCAAAAATAATTTCTCTGCAGGGAGACATAAACCTGGCCATGGTTGCATTGCTATCGCCATAGCAGCTGCTGCTACACACATACTCACTTGTGAATCGCCACATGACTGGAGCTCACTGCTCTGAGAGAATCGTCATGGTGATGCCGTGCAGCGGGGGAGGAGCTTGGGCTGAAGTCGTGGAGGGAATTGTTCGATTCTGTGTACTGGTCATTCTGTCGGTCTTCAGACACAGTGTGAGCTGCAGAGACAGAGGAGGACAGCAGGGTAAATACATAATGGAAGAAAACAATAATTCATTAACAGTAAGAGAATAACACCTTCTTAAACATCAAATTCAAGGACTTTCCAGACCCAATTCACTCAAATTCAAGGATGGAGTTTTTTTCACTATCCTGGAGTGAAAGCACATTGAATCCAGAATGTCCCCCAGCGTGGACACAGCGCTATAGAGATAGGTCTGGTTACGCGAGACTACCGTACAACTAAACTGCATTCTCAATTACATTTTAAACAATGCTTTGTCTCCTGTATTACAGTTGCAGTTTAAAACATCTTGTTAACATTGTGAATTGATACAAAACTACTTTGTTAGGTTAAAGAAAAGATCGTGGTTTGGGTTACATAAACTATAATTACTACGTTTGTTAGATAACAACGTTGATGGTTTCACACGGGACACAAACCGTGGTCTCCTGGGTGAAAGTCTGTGTTTGTGATAAATCCATCTCTATCTCCTCCCCACAGGGACTTCTGTGGCCTTTGATTAGAAACATTTTTGTAATATGTCAAAAACAAACAATGTTAGGAAATACGTTTCACCTAGAAACGTAATTGAGAATACAGTTGAGTTGTATGGGAGCATAATCTTTTAGGAGACCAGGCTGCTGCAGGAGACACACATGCAGACAGCAGAACGACGGCTATTATTTACTCATTAAAAATTAAAAGAACTTTGATTTGTATTCTTGCACAAAATACATAAATTCAAGTACTTTCCTTGACCCATGTGTAGTTTCAAAACCTTTCAAGGCCTTGATTGTTTTCCCTCAAATTCACAAACCTTCAAGGATTTCAAGGACCCGTGGGAACCATAATGATGAACAGGACAACATGAGCAACAATCACAGTTGATGGACAGAACTTGGATACTCACAGCTGTCACTCTCCAGCCCAAACTCACTGGTCCCACTGTTGGCCGCAGCTCGTTCTGTCTGACTGACGCAGCGCTGTGGAGAGCAGGACAAAGTGCGTCTCCTCGGCCCCCGTCTGGTTCTCCTCGGCTGGTCGTGTCTGAGCAGGGGGCCCGTTCTGGGCTCCATAACCGTACGACTGTGTGTCGGTGAAGAAGCAGGAGATGGTGCTGAGAATGGACCTATCCCTGGGTCCCCCTCCTGAGGCCCTGGAACACTGTGACAGCATGGAAGAATATTCAAACATGCAGAAAACACAAAAGACACGATCAGCAATAGACTGTATGAAATAAATAATAAATAGACAGTAATAAACAAGGAGAATCTGGGCTTTACAGTTGTAGGGTCAGACGGCAATATGCTGTCTGTGTGTGTGTGTGTGTGTAACGGGTGGGGGATGGCACAGGAGGTAAAATTTATGGTGGCAGTAAATGAGTGTGGAGGCACAGAAGCAGTGTTGGCCTTCCTCACCTCTCTGAGGCCCTCTGGTGGAGAGGACTGGGAGCTGCTGCCGGAGGAGTCAGATGGCTGCTCTCTGAACAAACAAACCCACTGTCTGTCTCTGGAGAGATGATCCCATCCTGGTAGACACAGCACAGAGCAAACATTACGCAACACATTCGATGTGTAGATGCAACATGTGTCATACTATACAGCTTTATTTGTGGAATCAATACATCACGTTTTAAAGTTTTTGTATTTATATTTCTTGTGCTATGGACCCCCCATGTGCTGTGTCCTTAATAAAGTTTGAATTTAATTTAATTGAAAAGAGAGGCTGTTACATTGGTTTCAAGAAAGAATTGCATATATCACTACTCAAAACTCATCTGTTCAGAACTGCTTTTAATGTGTGATTAATGTTGTGTTTCTTGTTTTTAGCTGGTAGTTTGTCTTGTAGCTTGTGTGTTTTATATTTTAGCTTGTAGTTTTATTTGTTTGCTCTGTAAAGTGTCTTTGAGTTTTATGAAATGCGCTATACAAATAAAATGTATTATTATTATAATCTTTGTTTGTATTAGGTTGTTGTGGACCATTACATATTAATGATCAGTATTGTTTCATGGCATAAATGGATTCACAGAATTATTACATCAATGTGATAAAGAACCTCGATTTGTTATTTAATTTTGGATTTAACAAAACCAGACAATACTTAAAACAGCTGAGAATTGCATTTCCATTGCCTATCTATCTTATCACAATAAAGTCTGGCTTACCAGATTTTCAGTGTGGGTATGAAACCTGCCATCCAGCACGTCTCTCACGCAGCATTCCCCTTCCCTTCTGCTATCTATTTTGCAAGGACAACATTGCTGCATCCGGGGCTTATCGCTGCTCAAGACGATTGTGATTGGTTTAAAGAATTTCTAACGTTAATCCAAAGATTTTGACCCAGAAACTACTCTTTGAATCTCTGGGCCACTGAACACACAAAACACAGAAGAGCTGGCGACTAGCAACCCACTTTAATCCCTATGAAATAGAATTTTCTTGATGGATATCATTTGGATACCTGAACACATTTGTGTCCCAACATTTCAGTTGTGGTGACAGAAAGAAAGAAAGAAAGAAAAGAAAAAGAAAGGTATATGTGGGACATTTACAAATTTTGATTCACAATACTCAAGGCCTGTGGTATGTACAAGGTGACAGTGTCAGTAGTTTAATGTCTCTGTAGCGCCTCTGAAGAACAAAATGGCCATATCCAGGAAAAGAAAGATGTATTTACCAGTACAAACTAAGTAATATGCCAGTGAAAATTTGTCAAAAAATAACTAATTTACTAATATTTTAGATCGGCCAAGTTTGTGAATTCAATTCAGAAAATGAACATAGAAAGCACACAGTAAGAGAAAAAACAGACATTATTAATATACAATATTGACTTATACATATATCTTAAAACAAGAATGGTACAGATTTTAGGGTTCCTACATATACATATTTTCCTTTTTCCAAATATAATTTTTTCATATTCCTATTTTCCAGAATAGTTTTGGCCAATTCAAGTGCTAATCGGAGAAAGGTAACAAAGATATCACTCATTATAGTGAACAAACAGTAATATGATAATAGCAGAAGCAACGGATATTCATGTGCCAATTATGACTGAGGACTACTTTCCGGGCTGTTTTATACTTCCTTAACCATGTGAAGACTTGGATGCTGTTGAAACTAAATTTATTTTCCACATGTAGGAACCCTGAGAGTTTTGTCTGCCAAATGACAGTTTGATGTCAACACATAAAAAAAGGTCTCATCTCTTAACTACTGACACATCTTCACAAAAATTCAATGCATCCTGCAGACAAATCTACTAGTGTTTGCACTCAACATGGTTTCTTCTATTACAAATAATTCTTTCAATATTTGACTAACACATTTAAATACTGAGTTCCCCCTACGATACATATTTTTTAACCCCATTCCCCTCCCCGCCCCCGGTTTACCTCTTGCAATCCGACAATAAAACACCTTACTGAGAAGTCCTGCAGATGGACAAAGTGACACTTTAGTTCCACCAAACAGTCTCAAAGCCACGAGTGGCTGGATTGAAAAATAGATATTTTGTTGCTGGTTATTCGATAAAAAAGAAAAGAAAAGTGAAGTCCACTGAGGGCCTTGATGCTGTGAGGCCGTCATAGTAATTAGCTTCCTGTACAAAAGAAAATGGGGAGTGTGCTGTTATTGTATTAATGCAACGAGGTATGGAGTTGATACCACCCAGAGACGTATTCATATTAAGATGGAGGAGAAAAGCACAGCAGCTGACCAAAAACGGAAAAAAGGCCTGAAAAACAACAAATAATAATAATAATGTCTTCTTTAGTTGCTGCTTCAGAGCAAGCCAAAGCACCACTGCAAATACATTAACTCAAAAATAGAAAAAATAACATGCATTAAAAGAGTGCTCATGTGTCCTTTCCTGCTTCCGTCCTGAGCTCTCAGAGCCGGTGGAGGAAATGTTTTTGTCCATTAATACAGCACTCAGTAGAATCCGCCTCTGTTAGCTTACTTCCTATTGGCTCAGCCTCCACTGGCCGAGTAATAATATAGTGGAGTTTTAATACAGGGGTCCGGGGCTGCTGTCCTGAGGATAATGTGAATGGAGGAGGCTCTCCATGTAGGAAACGTCGACTGAAAAAGGGGTCGACTGCGGAGTTGGCGGGGGATCCGAGGCCAGGGTTGCCGCCGTAAGAGCGTCGGTGAGGGTGACGCTAGTGTCCATTGGGGACTCAGCGTCCATCTGAATACCACTGGTTGGGGTGGGGGCATCGTATGGGGTCGTGGTGGGCTGGGATAGAGGTTGTGAGGTCGGCAGTGTGTGAATACTGTGATGTTCTGCTACTGCTGTTGCCGAGGCTGTAGTTAGGGGGCAGGCAGGTTTATCGGTTGTCTCCATGGGGGTTTCAGCAGGTCGGGCTGAGCCGAGCGGCAGGCGGGGGCGTTTGGCTGCTTGGGCTTCATCATCTGCTGAGGGAGCCTCCACCTGTGGTACAGGTATGGCCTGAAAACAGACCGGTACAAACTTAAGGCCATTATACACCAGGGACGTGACAAAGAAACGACACGAAAATAGATCTTTTTTTTTCTCCCAGATGGACATGACTCTGCAGCATCTGTCTGTCTGTCTGAGGTAAGTTGTGGAGAGTTTAAGGTTAAGCTACTATACGCTAATATGACTTTCCTTTTAGTGAAATGCTCAGAGTTAATTTGAGTTCCCTCTGGTAAACAGTTATGTGGTACGTCTCGGGCTTTTATTGTGAAATCAAGTTTCCTGTGCAGGTTCGGATAAACTTATAAACTGTAAATAGGAGCCTCTGTATTGTTATTTTATAATCCTCATCAGTAAACAACACAACGTGATTGGTTGATAACTTTATTCGCGGCGCGAAAGCTCAAAAAATTGACCTTGTTCCAGAAAAAAAATTATGGTGCTTTTTCACCGTGTACTATTCGCGTTCTGTGTGCAAGTTCTCTAAAACAACAGTCCGAAAAAATATATTGACGTGCGAATTAATCGAACGTAAAATACGAGCCGGGTCTGTAAAGGCCTTTCGACGGGGATCATCAGGAGTTTCTGTGCCCAAAATCACTCCCTATTTATTTTGTTTAGTGCACTACATTACTGTCCGCCACTGTGTTCGGACTGCATTGTGTGAAAATGTATCCACTATATAGTGTACTCACATATTCCACTATGGAACAAAAAAAAAGCAGTGTCCATGCCATGTACGCTACAATGCAATGCTCTACATTTTATAGATGAGAAAATGATCGTAGTGCGTCTCTACACCCGTCAGCGTCTCTATGGTTTGATGAGTGCAGCTCGGCAAACAAATATCTGCTAGTGTAAGTTCATCAGATCTGATTGGCCGGAAATATTGTTTTATTTGTTTGTTTCATTTGTATTTGATTCCCAATGCCAGAATCTAAAGGTTATTTTCATATTATTATTATTTTGTAGTGTTGATTAGTCGATTGACAAGAAACGACTGTAAATGTAATACCTTTCATCAAACAAATCAAGTCATCTGAACTCACAGCCTGATGCTACTGTCATTTTATAGACTGAAGAATTTATCGATTGAAAACTACATTTGATAATGACAAATAATCACTGCTACAGTATTTAATTATTCTCATCTTTGAAACAAGCATCTGGTATTATTAGGTACTATGAATATTTGCATTTTGTGACAACAAATAGACGATAAGAAACTAAAATGTTCAAAGCCTGAGAAAATATTATTTGGGCATCTAAAGAATAGCCTTTGTTGTTGTTTTTACTGTTTTTCAGCACATGATGCTTGGTTGAATAATGTGCATATTAATACACATTCATGTCAGATTGCATGAATTTCTGCAAGATTAGAGTTCATGATCCATCTTACTTAATCATCCAGTCTAGGAAGATTTACATATTTATTTATATAAACTCTGAAATCTGTTTTGTGCAAAGTCTCTTCAAAATTGATAAGAATTTTAAAAAGTCAACTCAGCCTTCTTCCGACACAAATATTCACAGAAAGCTACGCTGGCATTTCAGAATTATATGAGCACACTTTATTTCTTACCAGATAAAACAGATATTTATTAAAACTAACCTACAACCTACCTACACATTTTGGCCCACAAACATCCTCTGTGGGCTGCAAAGTGTTGGCTGTTTGCTTAAATAAATAGTTGTTTTATCTGCAACTATTTTAGTGTCCTTTTATTGAACAATACAAGCTATTGTTGTGTTGTCCTTTCTTATTTTCCTCTGCAGCCAATTCTAAAATCTACTTTGTCAACCAAATATCTGTCAAACTAAAGTGTCTCCTTATACGTCATTACAACATGTATGTATGAATCTGCAAGCTCATGTTTTATTTGCTCTGGCAGATGTGTCTGGCCTCCCTCCCATTCAAACAGATTGTTTTAGCCCCTTAGGCTAAAATACAATTGAAAATTTTCCAGGACATTGTAGATTATTCACAGGATGTTTGGGCATTTTAATCAATTTCCAGGTGTTGAATTACTATTTTCAAATTCTGATGGGAAAACCAGCAACACTCGTTCAGATATACTGATGCTACACCATGATAGCTCATCTCTGCAGTCTGTTGACAGCATTTGTCCATCACTCAGCACTACAGCACGTTTCGTTTCCGTTGCTCTGATTGGTTGTAGGTCTATCCAATGATGCATTTTGGTCTAACTTTGGAAATCGAAAATTAACTGAGTGGTTCCAGGCTAACTCGCATTTGCGATTTGGTCTGGGGATGTCAGGCTGGTGTGTGAGCACAGTAGAAAGCAGAGTTTCAGCAATATACTCACCAATCTGGCTCGGACTCTCTTGGGCAGATCCAGATCCAGCTGATGGATCTCTGAGTGTTTTAGCATCAGCTGACTCTGGTCCTGAAACTCAACCTGGACAGGTATAACAAAACATTACATTAACATTTGCAACTGGTTTGTCTCCTGAGAGTAGAGAGCACAGCTGGTGGGCACACATGGAGAAGAGTAAAAATATAGTATTCAAATACACTCAACTTGACCAATAAATAAGGGATAATGTAGAAAGATTTTTAAAAAAACATTGTGTTGTGTATGATTGACACTGGGTGGTTATTTGGGTTGTACAATAGCATTGAGATTGATGTTTATGAGTGTATAAATATTGAGTTAACTGTTAGTTTTGGAGAAGGGGTAGAAGTGTTTACTTCTTCCTGCTCCTTTTCAGACATGTAATATTTATTTATGTTCTGTATGAGTATTTGCATATTGAGAGTTTGCAAGATGTTTACTGTTTATTCTTGTTGGGGTTTTTTTTAACGTATTTGTTACACATTCAAAATAAATAAAATAATCTAAAAAATAAAAAAAGTACACAATTTGCACAGCGAGAAGAAGACACATCCATGGGTAGTGACGAAAATAGTAGCAGGGTGGCTTAGTGAGCAAAAACACAAAGTTGTACCCAGAAAGTCACAGATGGGATCTCAGCCAAAACAAATGGTTTCATCAACAAGCAGCAAAATGTCCTTGACCGTGTTACTGAACCCTGAAGCTGCTCACTGACTGGATGAGAACATCAGCTAAGTGTTTTAAATGTAAAAGAATAAAATAAATAAAGACGG
The DNA here is from genome assembly GCA_028570985.1 of Heterobranchus longifilis. Taxonomy (NCBI): domain Eukaryota; kingdom Metazoa; phylum Chordata; class Actinopteri; order Siluriformes; family Clariidae; genus Heterobranchus; species Heterobranchus longifilis. Next base: position 2,000 of record JAOVVB010001487.1, on the reverse strand, counting down.
GGTCAGGGTTGTGGCCCTGACACAGCGACCAGCTGGAGTCTTGTTTTGAATTCATTGTAACATCGCTCCTCGTCTCTTAACAGGACTCTCACAGCGTTTTCCCTACGTTTGTGGAAGACTTATGTGCGTGTATTTGGTAGGTATAGGTAGGTAAAATTATGCAATTTCACATCATTTTGGGTTATTATTATTACCATATCTGTGTAGAAACATTTGGAAAAGCTAGAGCAGATAATAAACAACACCCAGAAAGCTTAAAGATAAGATTATTTCATTCATTTGGTGTAGGTGCTGCCAAAAACGACTTGCGTGCTGCACCTAAGCAGTATAATGGAAGGTAAAACGCTGCTCTCAGTACTGCAGCCAGCGGGCTACACAGTGACATGAGTGGAGAAAAATATGACACTGATTTACTTTCCGAAGAGGAACTCATTGGAAAAACAGACACAAGAAATGAGTTTGTGGTGCTTTAACAGATATGCCATCTGGGGAAGCAAGACCGAGAAACTAATTAAACGAGTCCTTTTAAGCTCACCTGCGTATTGAATGCAAAAAAACCCCACTCTGGACAGCTGGTTCAATATTTTACACAGAAAAACACTTACTGATGTGCTCACAAAAGCAGCGTCACAGCAAAACCAGCAGATTAACAACCTCACTTAACCTCGTCTGCTAATGTATTCCTGCATCTATGTGTGTAAGTGACTTTCAAGATGGCCTCCCCTGACACCAGTCCCAGAATCATCTTTTTTCCAATTCTGCATTTTCCACTTTGTAAGCACTCTGCATATTTGCCCCATAAATTCCCCCAGCATGCACCAGTGATGCTAAATCCCTCCACTTTATGTTTTTAATGCCATACTGTATCAAAATGCTCCGCCATAATCTACAAGGGCAGCCAAGCTTTTCACACGTTGATAAATACCAGAACAGGGGAAACCAAACCAGAGGGTGGCAAACAAATTAGACATAGCACCGTGTAACCAAAAGTTCACAGGTTCAATTACTTTAAGTCACTCTGCAGAAACACATCAGATGAAATATGTAATTGCTGTTGCTCACAGAGTACTCGCCTAACCGTTTTTTCTGCACTGCATCTTAGTAAAACTGTATTTAAAAATGTTTTTACAGTTGGATTTTACTTGGAAAAGTAAACTGTTTTTTAAGTGTTTCCAGCCACAAATCTGAACCTCTAGCTGACTGTGGACTTTTGATCACACATATTTAAACGGGTTTAATTGACGAGCAAGGCTAATATCTAATAGTTGTATTTTTCCTCACCTGGTAGAACTTGTGGGTGTGCTGTTTCACAAAGGAGGCGTTGACGACCTGATCCTCGGGCGTGCTGACTACAATCAACTCCCCCACCTCCGGAGTACCAGTACGCAGGCAGTCGTGACTCTGAAGGAGGAGGAGGAGGAAGAGAGGAATGGGATGAGATCAAAGAGGCAGAAGAAGGAGAGGAATGTGGAGAGGGACAGAGAGAAGAATGGCAGAAAAGTGACAATTAAAAGATCTGCAAGTGTCATTTTAGTAAACACTTGTGTTAGGGTTAAATGCTGATGAACGCAATTTACAAAGAAGATTATAAGAAATTGACCAGAGGCAGCTAACAGATTCAATATACAGTATAAAGAACTTTGAGTTAAAATGATTTTTTTGGCAGGATTTTCCCTGTTGTTCAATGAAGTTTGACTTTTACACAATTCACCTGCTTTAAAGTTTTGTTATTTTACAGTGCATATTTTTAGGGCCCGAGCACCGACATCGTCGGCGAGGCCCTATTGTATCTGTACCGATTATTCTTTTTCTTATTATTATTACGCTTATTCTTGTATGTCTTTGGGGGAAAAAATGAGGTGCTGGAGATATTGGAAAAGTTTTGAAATTTGGCACATGTTGGTGGGTGGTGAAATTGTTATCTGATATAGGTCCCAAGTTCGGGCGAGGCAAGTAGCTCAATAGCGCCCCCTTACAATTTTCAAGTGAAAAGCCCCCTA